>SZWC01042121.1:0-10545 GCA_023375785.1 Penium margaritaceum
CACCCGGGGGACTCTCCCTACTCGCTCATGGAGGGGCTCGCGGGGCCTGCGTGCCTCATGCTCGACCTCGCCGATCCCTCCGCCTCTCGCTTTCCAGGCTACGAGATGTGATGGGCATGCGCCCAGGAGGTGGGCTGTGGGTGTCCACCCTCGAGGGGCACGCCAGTGCACTGCGGTACATCCACCCCCTCCCCCTCCTTCCTCCTCCCCTCCTCTCATGCTCCCTCCAGTCCTCAGGACGGCATCACAGGTATCAGTGTACCGAATCAGTTGCCACCATGACACCACCAGGACCCAGGTGTACCAAGGCCCCGCACTTTGAAGGATGCGCGGGATGCTTTTGAGATGACCGTGGTGGCACAGTGGATACGACTTTGAGTTGGAGGAGGAATGGCGTCAAGCCAGGTGTTGGGTGAGCACTACAGCGCACCAGTGTCGAGCTATCTACAATGCAAGTAGGAGCCAATCTGAACGTAGGAAATCGGAGAAGCTCTGCGACAGTGGAGTGGTCAAAGCTTTCGGCTTTCGGATGTCCGTTTGATTCCACATACTTCTGCAATATTTCTCGGAAAAATCTTCATGGACTTCATGTGTGTTGTTTTTCTTGGTGCGAACATTTTACTATTCATTTCTTAGAAAGCATTTCCCTGTCACAATGTGCCCAACCAGTTGACACCATGACACAAAGCAGTGGAATAAGACAGAGCAAGAAAAACACAGCGAATCGAAGAAGCATACGCCTGAGTGACAGGCATGTATTATCAAGGGTTGCATGAGGTGTAGGTATGGAAGAAGGTTGAGAGAATGCAGTCGTTCCACTCGAGTGGAACGACTGCATGAAGACATGGCATCGCGAGATGGCGTCGACAAACGAGTAGCAGAAGCACGCTCGGTGACAACGAGGTCACAAAGCCCTGCACCATCTGCCTCAGGCCGTGGATCTCGGCGAATATGGTCGCCAGAGGTCCAGCTAGGCGATCTACCAGATCCGCATGCTGTGGAGGACGCATGCTCGGACGAGGCTGAAGCCAAGGTGGATGCCAACCGGGAGGGCGCGTCCAACAGCGACGCCAACCATGACGTCCATCACCACAGTAGTAACAGGCAAACGCGTAGGGCGCCTACTCAGATGTCCGCGCACTCATCTCGTGTGCTGGACGATCCTCCACTCTGCTGCGACCACGATGCCATCTCGCGATGACATGTCTTCATGCAGTCGTTCCAGTCGAGTGACCATACGACGTCGGCGTCAGCGCTCCGTACGTCGTGCTCGCGCCGGTTTTGATACATCCTCCACCTCCTCGGCATCCATTGCTGTACCTGTCGAGGGGGAGTGTGGTCACTGCGCATTGCTTGATGTGACCGTAGCGACAGGATCCGGGCTCGCGCCGGACCGTGGTGCCCGAGCGTCAGCTCAGGCAGACTCAGATGATACGGTGACAGCACATGGCGCGGAGTCCGATCCCGATACGGCGTTCATGGTGCAGACTTTCGTGTCATCGAGCTCGACTTCCACGTCCGGGCTGGATCCTGATCTTCTGCAGCAGCAAGTTACATCAGGAGGAGCGCAGACACGGCGTCCTTGGGAGGTGCCACTCGCGGCTCCGACCGGTGGAGGCCCAACGGCGGCACAGGAGTCCCGTATGGATCGGGATACGTTTACCAGACTTTTAGGAGAGTGTATGCAGCAGGCTCACACCAGTCCGGCGGAGATTGCAGGGCTTGAGACATGTATGTCATCGAGTTCGACATCTACGCTGGGGCAAGAGCCAGACATTCTGCAGCAGTAGGTTGCAATAGGAGTGTTGGTGCTGCGTGCTTGGGCGGTGCCACTCGTGACTCCAACTGATGGCGGCCTGGCAGTGGCACAAGAGTATTGTGCGGATCGGGATGCCCCATACGGATCTTCGGGGGCGTTGGCGCTCGAGATTCACACCAGTACGACAGCAGTCGCAGTGCATGAGCAGAGTCGGCCTGTTGGTATTTTGGAGGTTGAGGCATCCTTGAGAGCAGCAGTTCTAAGAGGTGTCATTGGGACACGTGATGCAGCAGACTCAGTTGGCTTCACCGTGTGATCTGACCAGCTTCAACGTGAGGAGTCACCCATGTTCCCTGAGTCAACGGGTTCCCGTACGCACAAGAGAGCAGCAACATACATGACGGAGTCAGATGGCGGTCCTCACTCTATCATCGAGTAGGTGACAGTGACCAGCCTTCCCGGCGAGACAGTGGGTGAGCTCCAACTACGCTTGTTCGTCGCCTTGACGTGCATTGTGGAGCCGGAGTCCTACACACCTGTGTCCACTACGGCGGCAGTCGAGGACACTAGAGCAGATCCGTAGACGCGGATGTAGTCTCCTCATCAGCAGGAGCTGAGTTCTGCCCCCTCGTTTTCACCTGTTGGTGACCGTACTGATCACATCGATGCTAAGAGTGGCAGTACCTACACAGACGACATTTCCACATGCTCCACGGACTCTGACAACTCCTCCTTCTTTCTCGGCATGCGACCGCTCACTCCTCGCATGGCAGACACAAGTTGTGATGTGGATGCGACACTTGCAGCTGCATCCGATGTTCCAGCGTCTCAACACTTTGCGAGCCTGGTTGACCCCCAGGAGGATGCAGGAGTACCAGTTCCATCGTCTTTAGCAGCAGAGATGTAGATGGTGCTGTACTCACGAGTTGTGCACTCTGCATGTGCAGCATCCAGTGAGGCAGAGTTTATCCTACACCACGTCGACATGGGCCACCTCGACATGTCCGACGAAGATTATGTTGATCTGCAAGAGCGTTTAGTCATGCTACAGCAGGAGATGATGGCAGCGCGTGAGCGATTCTCAGAGGAGGGGAGCATCATTGCTATCGGCAGGAGCCTTCTGCCAGCAGAAGGCTCCTGCCAGCAGAAGGCCTTTGGCACACCTATCTTCGGGGAGGACCTTGTATGAGTTCCGAGTATGACGTCCGTTGGAGACACTGTCATAGGAGAGGTGAGCGTGCCTTCGACTTCCGCCATCCTCGCTCCTGTCGACCCCATCATTGCTCCTCCTTCTTCTACTACTGTCATCATGGACCTTTATCCACCCGAATTTCCTGCCCCATCGTCATCTTCATCCACGAGTGGTGATCCGGTTCATCGCTCCAGCCCTCCTCTTGTGGCACTACACCCTTGTGCCTCAGGGTGTGCTATCCCCTATCGGAGGCCAGCTCCGCCACTTCATCCACGCACGTGTGCTGCTCGCCCATTCCCTTTCCTCCAACGTACACATATGCATCGCAGTAGAGCGGAGAAAGGAGAGACTGTGAGTTGGGACCCTTGCCAGTCACGTGAGGACTAGTACACCCCAGGTGATGCAGCTGCGACGTGAGGAGTCGTAGCCGGAGACACCACTTCGTCTTTGCGGGAAGGAGCCGACTCGCACGTGACAGGGCGAGCTATCTCTGTATGATGGATACACCATGTGACTCATCGCCGAGGATCTGTTCAGCTATGACATCAGCATCTCCATCGCGGACATCGCTACCAAGTTCATTTGCCCAGGGGGAGTGTTGTGTGGACCTCGACCTGACGCGACGTCATGGAAGATGCATGGCGAGGTCCATGCTCTGCTATGAGCATCTACAGCATCCGGCGTGTGGCTCATGCTACATGCCTGCACAACTGCATGTGGACAATAGCACACTGTTGCTCGAGACCCGGACACTTGGTTGTACCAGTGTCACGAGGAGACCATGTGATCGTGTGTCTTGGTGTGTGTCTATACTGCGTGTGGCATGTGTATGCGAGCTGGATCGCTCTTAGGGGTCGAGACCCGGACACGTGGTGAGTTGCACCCGTGTTACGAGGAGATCCTCCCATGATCCTGTGTTTAGATGATGATGTTGTTGTGTTGGATTGCTCGTAGCGGTCTAGACCCGGGCACTGGTACCGCCAGTGTCACGAGGAGACCCGCTTGTCGCCTGACATGTGTGTGATGTGCATTACAGTGGTTTGTGCACGTGTGCATCACTCCTCTCATGGTCGAGACCCCGACACTTGGTAGCATGTGCCAGTGCCTAGGAAGACTTTAGGTGGGTAGCAGAGGTGTGTGTGTGTGTAGTTGCCTGGTGCATATTGCGGTTTGGCAGACGTTGTTGTTCCATGCCTTCGTTCATTCGTTCTTGCGTTGACGGCTATGTCAGCCAAGGAGAGTGTTGGTTTGTGTGGCTTCCATCCGTCACGACCGACACCGCCAGTTTACCGATATACCCACATTTGGGGTATATGGTAGAGGAGGGCGTGACGACACGACGGGCCTCCGGACTGCACCGAGATTTCTCCAGCACCTACAACAACGCAGGCAAGACGCGGTTGATGCGTTCCGGCAGCCATGTGGGCTTGCCGCCATGCTTAGGAAACGGGTGGACAAGGGGTGAGAGCTTGCTGCCATGCTTAGGGATCCAAACAGCAACATTGCAACACTGGAGTCGTGGGAGACGAAGGTCAACACGACGACCAAACCAGCGCTCAAAAGGAATCACATGACAGGGAAGGGACTCATGAGGAACGCCATTCCAAATCCACGACATGTAGGAGATGGCTGCAGAAGAAAAGAGTGACTTCACTACAAATGCATGAAGAATAGTGGAGATATCATCAGCAAGGGTGCGGTTCCAACATTCAAAGACCCCGTTCTTTGTGTGGTGTGAAGGGGGAAGCCTCCATGCATATACCACTGGAAGAATGAAAATGTATAAGGAGGCCCATGAACCCACCGCCATGGTTAGAGAAAAATACGTGGAGACCACAGGCAAGTTTAGCTTGAGGAAGCCATGACATGAGGACAGAACAGACGTCAATTCTCTGATGGAAAGCAAAGACCATGTGCATGCGAGAGAAGTCATCAGTGAGACACGAAATGTAGTAACCCAGGTCCCCATGACGCCAGGAGGCAGGAGTCCCATCACATCAGCATGCACCAGGTCAAGAAGATGAAATGTGCGAGGTACAAGAGTGGAAAAGGGGGAGTGATGCATTTTTCTGCTGAGCACATTCAAGATAGGCATCGGGACAAGGAAGTGGAAAGGTAGATACATTCAAGCCACTGGTAGGTTGGATGTGAAGCACACCATTAATTGCAGATGTGTACTTGTGGCGTAGGTGGCGGTGCAGGCGCTCAGCACGGGCAGGTGTGAGTGAGCATGTAACATGCACCAGAGCAACGTGGAGGGTGCAAGTGCGATTGAGGGTGCACGGAATAGATGATCACGACGTAAACCATGCAAAATCACATGACCTGTGGAACAAAGAGGCACACTGGCGACACCGAGAATAGAGGAGAAGTAGAATCCCTGGTCTTCAAGTGTCGTGTGAGTGAGGAAACTGATCTCAAGAGCAGGCACATACAACAAATCAGGAAGAAAGAGCTGTCCCCCCAGGACCAACAAAGCGGACGGCACCCACACGCTGAACAAGGAGTAACTGACCAAAACCAGTAAAACAAAGCAAACAAATCCGACAGGACTGAGAGAACCAAAGGAGGAACGTTACGAGGTCATGTGATGGGTGGTATGAGAGTCAAGAATCCAGAGGCCAGTGGACACCTGAACAGAAGAATATGATTGGAATCAACAGTGGCATGAGGGGGACTGAGAGGAGAAGACTGTCAAGAGGCAGCAAGACAGTGAGACAAGGTGATGAAATGCAGTCCCAAAATCCATGAACATCATTATAAAAGAGAAAAAAAATGAATAGAAACCCCTGAACACACCCAGACAACATGCCGCGGAGCGCACCAATACACCCATCCACAAGTGATGCAAACTTGTCCCAAAAACTCTCACCTCCCTCATCACGCAGGCGATGCCGTTAGATGAACCTTGCAAGTGTTTCCTCAAACTGATGCTCATCCTTGCGAGGCTGAGGACTGATCACCACGCCAGAAGGCTGCCGCGGCCCCCTTGGTGATGGAAACCACGTAGGGGGCATGTACAGCTCGGAAGGTGGGCCAAAGCAGGAAGGGCTCTCATAGGAAGGAGGCCAACCCCATGGAAAGTGAATGGGGTTGGGTGCAGTTCTAGTCGAGTAGACATCTGCCACAAAGGTAGTGAGCACATGTTGGCTAGAGGAGGACTGAGGAGAAGAAGATGTGGACATGGACGATGATTCTTTGCCATTGCCAGTTGTATGAGCCCAATGGCAGTGCATGGTGGAGGCCATGTGAGCGTCATCGGACAGGAATGGGCATTTCTTGGCAGAATTCCCAGCTGCATCTTAGTCCAAGAAAGTCACTGCGCCAGGCCTTGATAAAGCCGACAGTGGGGAGGGACCATCCCCTTTCCCTTACCACCTTTACCGCCAGCCCTCTCCTATCCCCCAGAACCCTGAGTCGCCAGAGGTGTGGCGGTCGCGGAGGAGGAGGCAGCGGAAGCTGAGGAGAAGGAGGGTGTAGAGGCGGGTGAGGTTGTGGCCATCTGTTCATGAATCCCTTTGATCTGCAGGAGACTTTACCACAGAGTGATTTGTTGGGCATTGAAATCCCACAATCCACCGAAACTTGGAGGCAACATGCCGCAAAGTAGAAAAGAGGCCATGCACTCAAGCTCCGTCGCCTTCATCTCAGAGAAGATGTCGAACAGCTCAAGAATGAGGCGTTGACAATGATAGGACAGCTGGGAGCTACCCTACCAAGCTGGACCAAGGTCACACAGAGATACGAAGTTGTGCACCTAGTAGGCATCAGCAGTCTTGTTGGCACACAGTACAAGCTGACTGAAGTGCACGTTTAGCACACTCTGAGCAACATGCTGAGTGACAGATTTGCAGCATCGCATCAATGTGTGTAGGAACCGTCAGGGTCAGCAGGGGTGCGATGTACCGTATCTGCGTTTTAGGTCCAAACCTCATTAGTGAGATTATCAGAGCCGTCCATGATGAGTAAATGGGAAACATATGCGGCATCAAGGGGAACTGAGACGAACGAGGGGAAAACCTCATGGTAGTACTGCCACACAAGCTCACCCTGAGTTCAGGAACTGAAGCAAACCTCCGGGGAGGAAAAGGACGTGAAATGAGGAGGGGACATATCAAAGTCACGTTGGTGAGGCTGTGGCTGAATCAGTGTCTTGGCTGTGTCTTGGCTTTGCCAAAAACTGCTCTTGTAACATTCGGGTTTGCTAAGTAGGGTGCACCACAAGTAGAGATGGAAGTGGATAGCGGGCTCGAGGATGCCGAGAGAATTGCGCCAGAAATTTCACCGCAAACGCAACATCGGTGATTGTGGTCTTTGTAGATTACATGAGCGACCCAATGGCACTGAGATAGTTAGTGACATCCATCTTTTGTCCCAGTTGCGACACATCCAATGACTTCAGCCGGCGCTAGTCCACTAAGATCATGGGGGTGGAGGTGGTGGAAACAATAGTCAGCAACAATGGAAAGCTCTCTCCCATGTTGCGGACATACTCAGCCTGGTGGACGTGGAGAGTGTGACACTGATGATTGTGCTCAAACTCAATGCCAACAAAGACCTCAGCTGGACCAAGGTCTTTCATCTTGTAGACTGACTGGAGAAGCGTCTTGACTGACTGAACGGCGGCTAGACTGGATAAAGCAATGAGAAATTCATCCATGTAGTCCAAGATGGCCACAAGAGGCTCAGACGGAAGACTGAGAAAGAGCGCAGGATCAACAGCACTGTGTTAACAGCCGTCCCTCTCAAGGGTGGACGTACTTTCCATGTTCCAGTAGCGAGGCAACTGTTTGAGACCATACAAGGCCTCGCGCAAGTGCCAGACCTTGATTGTATCATTATTGAAACTGGATGGCTGGACCATGAAGGTCTCTGCATTGTGTCGATCATGTAAGAATGCGTTATTCACTTCTATCTCCTTCAAATTCCAATCATGCTGAGCCATCATACTGAGCAGGACATCGTGTAACGACATGCTGGCACAAAGGTCTAGTCAAAGCTAACCCAAGGGATGTGAAAAACTCCCTTAGAAGTTACCCTTGCCTTGTAGCAATCCACTGAGCCATATGGCTTTAGTGTGCATTTCAAGACCCAACGAGTTGAGAGTGCCTTGCGTCCGCAAAGCATGTCGACCATCTTGAAGGCACCATCTTGTTGGAGGGAATCAAGCTCCTCCTGCACGGATTTCTCCCAGAGTGCAGCATTAGTTGCCTCTCGATCCTTTCACGTAGTCATGGGCTCAGGGGGAAGCGGAGAGAGGCCGCTGGCAGCAAAGCAAGCAGCCAGGTAACCAGACAGTAGGGACACAGCATCACTCTGAAATTTCTGAGCGATCGGAGAGTAGCCAAGAGCAGTGTTTGGCTGGACAACACCAATTGCGAGACCAAGGGCGTCAAGACCAGTGGGACGAAGAGTGTCGCAGAGGGCTGTGAGGCAAAGGGGTGAGTGATGCACTGTGAGGAAGGCTAAATGAAGGGAGGGTACAATGCCTCCCCCCACCCACATAAGGCTTATAATGAGCAGGGACAGAAGGTTGAGACACAAAAAATGAAGGAGAGTCCGTGACAGGCCACTTAGGGGAATGCGGAACAGAGAATCACGACATAGAGGATCCCTGATGAAAAGGAGACATGATCTATGCAACTTGTAAGTGCAAGATAGGAGACACAAACTCATGTATAGACGCAGACTCAGACAGCGGTGAGGAAGAAAGAGAGGGAGAAGCCGGTAATTCTGAGGAAGGGGATGGCCCAGAGATAGCTAGAGGCACAGGAGACGTGGAAGGAGGAGCTATCAACCCATAAGGGACTTTACCCCCGAGATCAAAGGCTGAACAAGGAACACCTCCTCCAAGCCGAGGAAGTAAGGTCAGAGAAGGCGGAGGAGCCGGACAAGACAAATCATGCAGGAAAACATCTTCAAAGAAGAGTGCAACATTTGTCTGGATCCCAAGAGCGTCAGGCCTTGGACAAGAGTGGCAGTCCAAGAAACGGACACAAATGGGTATGAGGAGAGAGTTTTCCATCGCGCTCATCCACAAGGAGCTAGAAGATAGTGACACAACCCCAGACACGTACAAGAAGAAGGTCAGCATGACGACCAAACTAGCACTCAAGGGGTGTGACATGGCACGGAAGGGGACCGTGGAATACACGGCTCCAGACCCATGTCACATAAGACATAGCCTTGAAGGAGAAAAGAGGCTCAAGACTTGAAGCGGAGATAAGTGTGCAGACGCCGTGAATGAGGGTACGGCTCCAAATTTTGGAGATCCCATTTTAGTGTAACTTTTAGGGTGTTGGAGCCTCGAGACGCATACCATGGAAGCGGGCAGCTGGACCCATGAATTCACCCCCACTATAAGAAAACAAGATTGAGAAGACGACGACCACAGGCTAGCTTGGCCTGGAGAAGCCACGACTCAAGGAATAAACAAAAAGAAGGTGAAATTCCATCTCATGCAAGAGTAGTCATCAGTGAGACACACGATATGGAGACCCAGCCCGCCCAGGACATCATGAGGTAGGGGCCCTATGACATAGGCATGCAACAAGTCAAGAGGATAAGATGCCCAAGATTTGGAGGTGGAAGAGGGAGAGTTGTGCATTCTTCCTTGAGCACAGTCAAGAAAGACAGCAGGACAGGGGAGCAGGAAAGTAGAAACATCTAGGCCATCAGTAGCTTGGTCCAAAGCAGGCTGTCTATGGTAGCAATGTGAGTATGGCAGAGGCGACGGTGTAACAACTGAGCATGGAAAGGTGTGCCCTTCTTCTCCAGGTGCGGTGTCGCAAGAGAGTAAGCGTGCAACATGCAGTAGTGCAAGTGTGGAGAGTGCCGGTGCAAATGAGGTACATGAAACAGCCGATAACAATGGAGACAACACAACATCACACGACCCATGGTACAGAAGGGCGCACTTGCTACACCACAACTGGAGGAGAAGTCAAAGCCCTAATGATCAAGCATCGTAACAAAGAGAATATTGGTCTCAAGAGAAGGAAAATATAGCACATCAGGGATGAAGAGCTCCGAAACACAAAATAGACAACAACCCTGAACAGAGAGCAGCAGACCGGAACCAGTATGAAAAAATCGAACAGTGCCAATATAGCCTAGACAGGAAGAGGAGTGCTACAAGGTCATTTGGCAGGTGGTGCCGAAGTAAATAATCCAAAAGCCTCCAAACACCCACACAGACAGGAGAATGTGACTAACAGCAACAGTGGTAGCGGGGGGGATGAAGGAGAAGGACTGACCACAGACGGCAAGAAAGCTTGACAGGGTGACAGAATACCAATATCTAACCCATAAAACTTCATCAGCAGGCAGGTACCCACCTAGACGGCATGCCGGAAATGGCTCCATCCAGCTGACATGCACGGGATCCCGACCAAGACAGGACACTCTTGCCTCCTTTGATGCATGACATTTGCAAGGGTGTCCTTGAACTGACTCTCATCCTTGCTGAGCTGGAGGTTGATCACCAAAAGGCTGTTACATCACTCCTGGTGGTGGGGATAACGAGGGGTTGGGGCCGGGTGCAGCTGTGGTGGAGAAGGCGTCAGCTGGTGGTGACCAATGAACGAGTGGAGAA
>SZWC01042128.1:0-10538 GCA_023375785.1 Penium margaritaceum
GTGTGTGTGTGTGTGTGTGTGTGTGTGTGTGTGTGTGTGTGTGTGTGTGTGTGTGTGTGTGTGTGCATATGTGTATGTGTGTGTTAAGTCAAGAGGTCACTTCCGTGTGTCACAACCATAACCAACAGCACTCACATCTATTTTTCCCTCTTGCCTCACGACACATGCCTGCACACACACATATGCAGATGGAATGATGATTGAGACACTTGGGAAGGCAACGTTCAAGGTCACTGTGGCTGCTGATATTGGCCTTATCATGCAGCCACCATGCTCCCCAGGGGTGGCTTCTGGCATAACCAGCTTCTTTCAGCTGTTTTACTTGTGACTATTTTGTCAGGATGTGGTAGATGTTAGGCCACGTACTTTCTTATTGCCATTGCCTGTAAAATGGTTGTTTTCCTGTGGCTGTTTTGGTGGAGCTGCATGTTATTCCGGGTGCTGATCCTTAGGGGGCCACCGTGTCGGTCTTGGTCCAAACACTGGCGAGAAGCCACCCTCTCTTAAGGCGAGAGGTCGGGCCTTGATCCCAGCTGGCGGTGCATGTTCACTTGAGCGGGTGCTCGGTGTGGTTGTACACTCACCGGTGCTTAGACTCTCGTCCCCCCATCCCCCAATTCTGTCTTGGTTGTGATGTTTTATTCTAAGACAAAACACTTCCACATTGGCGTGTGTAGTTACCAGGCAACTTCGTAGGGCACACGTGTGTGAGCAAGTAGTACTACACGAGGGAACACACAGCACGCCATGGATGCGGGAAAAGCTTGCCTTAATAGCTCGGGCAAAAACCAAGACAGAACAGTGGAGGGGGAGCGAGCGAGAGTTAGCAACCGGTGAGCGTGCACTCGCCACGGGCAACACACCCGAGCAAGCACACACCGCCACGCGGGGGTCGAGCCCGACCGCTTGGTATTAAACCGAGCGGCGGCTACTCACCAATGCCTGGGTAAACCTAGCACGGTGGCCCCCTAAGGATCAGCACCCGGGAAAAGCAGCTCCCCCAGAAAATACTCAAGGAAAACAAACATGATGCAAGGCACGACAGTAAGAATGTATGGGCCCTAGAATCTCCCACATGGGAAACAGAGAATCAAGTCATGGCCATGCATGTGCCAGACGGCACTCCTGGGTGGAGCACTTGGGTCGAGTCGCCAGAGGCACCAATCATGGTAGGCTCGCTTGGCGTCTTCCTAGGTAAGGCCATGTCAATTAATCTGTACATGTGTGCATGGAGGAGGAGACAAGAGGGCATAGAGATGTGAGTGGCAAACAAACTTCAACACTCCCCCACGACCCGCAGGCAACCACCCCACACACATGAAATCTCAAGAGGATGAGACGAACAGAGACACGCGAGACACACAGATCCACTCAACCTGGATCATGAGGACTGATGAGACCAACTACATGAACAACACTTTTGAAAACATTGCGACTGAGTGCTTTGGTGAGGAAGTCTGCACTCTGAGAACGTGTGTCCACCCATGCGACCTGGACAATGCTGGTGGCAATGCACTCACGTACAAAATGATGCTCAACATTGATGTGCTTGGTGCGGGAGTGATGCATGCCACTATTCTCGGCAATGGCCTTTGTGCTTTGATTGTCACAGCGTAGAGTGATGCAACGGATGGGGACACGCAATTACAACAGTAGACGACACAGCCAGAAAGCCTCACAAGCGCCTGCTCCAAGAGCAACATACTCAGCCTCAGCTGTGCTGCGGGCAATACACCCTTGTTTGCCACTTTTCCAAGAGACAGTGGTCCCACCAACCATGAAAATGTACCCTGTTTGGCTGCGTGCATCAGAGTCATGTGCCTGGTCACTATCAGTGAAGCCATCAACCACGAGGGAGGGTTGTGCAAGGAAGTAGAGACCAACACGTGGTGTGGAGAGTGCATAGCGGACGACTCGCAAGGCAGCCTCCAGATGTCGCTCGCGTGGACACTGAGAGAACTGAGAAAGAAAATTGACAGCAAAGGCAACATCAGCACGCGTGGTGGTAGCAAGGTGCATCCGTGAGCCAATGACTCGAAGGTAGTCAGTCACATCCACTGTCTCCCCCAGCTTTGAGAGGTCTGAGGATTTCAGCAGCGACTGAACCGCAGGGGTCATGGGTGTAGAAGCAGTGGGAATGGCAGTGAGAAGGGGACTGAAGCGCCCCCACAGGTTGCAGACATATGCAGCCTGGTGCACATGCAGAGTGCGACGTGCACGGACACGTTCGAGTTCCATACCCAGGAAGACACGGGCTGGATCCAGATCATTCATTTTGTAGGCTGCCTGCAAAAGGGAATTAGCAGTAGAGATGGCGGAAGTGTCAGGAGATGCAATGAGAAGATCATCAACATATACCAGAATGACAACCAATAGCTTTGTAGGGGGGCTAAGAAACGGAGCAGGGTCCATTGGACTCCTTCTCCAGAGTCACCGTGATCTCTTGGTTCCAGCAGCGTGGGGACTTCTTAAGCCCATAGAGGGCCTTGCGCAGCCGCCATACACGGTTTGTCCCATCCGAGAAACCAGGCGGCTGCACCATGTAGATCTCCTCATCCAACTTGCCATGCAAGAAGGCGTTATTGACATCCATTTGCTCGAGCTCCCAGTCATGCTGGGTCACTAGGCTGAGCAACGCCCTGGCGGTGGTATAGCAGCCAACTGGTGCAAACCTCTCGTCAAAGTCCACACTAGGAATCTGGGAGAACCCCTTGGCCGTTAGACGCGCTTTGTACCGCTCAATAGTGTTGTCTGGGCTTAGTTTGCGACGGTACACCCACTTGGCCGCGACAACTTTGCGGCCTGGGGGTAGGTCCACTAGTTCGTATACACTGTGCTCTGATAGTGCATCAAGCTCATCCTTCATAGCCTGCTCCCACAGGGAGGCGTCAGTGGCTGCACGTGCCGCCTGCACAGTCAGGGGTTCAGGCGGAAGGGGAGAAAGACCTGCAGTGGCGAAGCACGAGGCCACATATCCATCGACGGACGACGAGAGAGCGGAGTGGAACTCCTGCTCAACAAGGGAGTAGCCAAGAGCAGTGCTGGGGTTAACAACAGAGACAGCAGCAGACCAGCCAGAGGTCACAAGACCAAGTGCACGGAGACCAGGATCACCAGAAACCACCAGATGAGATTGGGAGGGGAGAGCCAGGAGGCGACCTCCACGTGTGTAGGGTGAAACAGGGGGAACAGAACATGCTTGGGAGGACTGCAGTGGTGAGGGAGTAGAAGAGGCTGGATGCACAGCAGCAGCAGGAGAAGCGGGGTGCATAGCAACAACAGGAGAGGATGGGTGCACGGCAGCAACAGGAGATGGAGAGGAGGCAGAGGGAGCGTAATGCTCAGGGGGCACTGGCGATGAGAGCGGTAGAAGGCACAAAGGGACCAGAAGGTGGAGAGGCAAAGGACGAGGGAGACACCAGTGGAGCAGAAGACGCTAACGGCTCAGTGCCGGACAGAGGGGGAACCGAGGGATGAATGGAGGGGAGAGAAGAGACCCCAGATGGAAGAGGACCACCCCCACCCCAAGAGGGCGGAGAGAGGGACCAGCCGAAGCGAGGCGAATCCCGTTCGAACAGGTGATCAAAGAACAGGGAATCGCGGGACTCAATGACACGACTGTGGGAGGGGTCCCAGAAACACGAAGCTTTGGAGAAGGGAGAGACACCAAGGAAGACACACAAGCGACCGTAGGGAGATAGTTTACCATCCCGTTGGTCGGTGGGGAGCCAGACAGAAGCAAGACACCCCCTGACACGGGCAAGGCGAAGGTCGGCGCGCCGACCCGTCCAACGTTCAAAAGGAGTGACGATGTGAAGGACAAGACCATGAGGAACCATGTTCCAGACCCACGTCATGTAGGACATGGCCTCAAAGGCAAACAACGGGGATTAACCGGAGACAGAGAGAAGGGCGCGCACCCCATGAACGAGGGTGCGATTCCAGCATTCAGATACACCGTTTTGCTGGGGGGTGTAGGGGGACGTGTATTCAAGGCGGACACCACGAGACTCTAGGAAGTGAGATGTGGGGCCGAAGAACTCACCTCCCCTATCACTGCGAAACACACGCAAGGATCGAAGACAAGTGCGCTCAGCCTGAGGGAACCACGCTTCAAGAACGTCAGTGACCTCACTTTCATTACGGAGAGCAAAGACCCAGCGGTACCGGGAGAAGTCATCACTCAAGCAGAGAACGTAGCGACTGAGACCACCAAGAAAGGCGTGGGGTAACGGACCCATGACATCAGCATGAACAAGGTCAAGAGGGTGAGATGAGCGAGACTCGAAGGAGGAGAACGGAGAACGATGCAATTTGCCAGTGGCACAGTCCAGACAGCGCGAGGAGCAAGAGGGGGCCAAGGTGGCCGGGTCCAGGCCCACAGCTGGCTAAAGGTGAAGAAGACGCTGGATGGCAGCAGTGTGAATGTGACAAAACTGAAGATGTAAGAGGTTGACTTGGGCAGGAGACAAGGAGGGCACCACATGAACAAGAGTAGAGGCAATGGAAGAAGATGGAAGGGAAAGCGGCACACGAAACAGACGATTACACTGCACTCCACGCAGAACAACACGACCAGATGAGCATAGAGAGATCGAGGTAGGGCCGCGGCTGGACGAGAAGTCCATGCCTTGGTCGTCAAGGGTGGTCACATAGAGCAGGCTGACCTCAAGGTCTGGGACGTACAGCACGTCAGGAAGATAGACTGTGCCGCCAGGGCCAACGAAACAAAAAACACCAACACCATGAACGCGAAGGAGCTGGCCAGAGCCAGTGCGGACAGTGCGAACACAGCCAACAGGGCCAAGGGAGACAAAGGATGAACGAGAGGAGATCATGTGATGGGTGGCACCGGAATCAACAATCCAGAGACCAGGGTCCGCACGAGTGGTAGGAAGAACAAAACAGAAGGTGACAGTGCCACGAAGAGAAATAGACGAGGATGCACCAAGACGAGTGGGGAACATGTGAGACTACCAATGTTCAATCCAGTCACAAGCGTCAGGCAGGTCCCCTTGCACGCCACCAAACGCTGCACCCCGGAGGGTGGTGTCAGACTCACAGACCGACACACGACGTTGGTCACTCACACTCTCACCTCCTTGAGAGTGAAGATGGAGGAGTTCAGCGTGGCGCCGCTCAAGGACTCGCTCCTCGTCACGGCGGTTAGATGAGCGGTCAGAGGAGCGGTCAGAGGAGCAGTCAGACAGATGGCCATCGTCACGCGGCCAGGAGGGCGCCGAGTAGTATGAGGACAGAGGACCGTAGTAGGGACGACAATCGGGAGGCAGAATCTAGCCCCAAGGACTGGGGGGTGAAGGTGATGGTTGAGGTGGAGCAGATGTAGTGGCAAGGGCGGAGGCTGAGGAAGAGGAGGAAGTAGGTGCGACTGTCACTACTGTAGCCGTAGAAGAGGAGGTGACCCCGGTGCGCGCCCAATGGACACGCATGGAGGAGGCCAGACGAACATCATCACGAGGGGCAGGACACTTGGGCGCAGAGTGACCAGTAGCGCCACAGTTCCAGCAAGTGACATCTGTGCTGGTGGTGGAGCTGGTGGATGACTTTCCACCCCGGCCACCCCCACACCCTTTGCCACCACCACGGCCACCCCCACGATTGGAGCCACCACTCCCACCACGAGAAGCCGCCTGAGTAAAGTGAGCTGCGGCAGGGGAGGTGGAGGCCGAGGATGAGGTGACTGTTATAGAGGAGGACGAGGAAGTTGTGACCGCATCCAGCGCAGCGCGATGCATGCGCTTGTTCTATAGACTGTTTCACCAGTCAGTGAGGCGGGAGGCAGTGAAGTCATAGAGAGGTCCAATACCTGGGGGTGTGTCGACAGGGAGTGGTGCGGAGGCAAGACGCTCAAGTTCTGCCTGGGAGACGTGCAGGTAAAGATCAGAGACCTCAAGAATCAGCCCCGCAGCAATTGACAAGTAAGCTAACAGCGGCCCAAGAGCGGCTTTGCCCAGGTCGCGTAGTAAGCGCAGACTCCGTGCCCAGTACTCATCTGCAGTGTCATCAGCTCGCATCTGCAAGGTGTTAAACTGCACAGTGAGAGCGCTTTGGGCTGTATGACCAGTGACTGTCTTGCGACGACGAATGAGAGCGTATGCACAGACGGGGTCAGTAGGGGTGCCTCGTGTCGGATCTGCATTGTACGTACCAATGTCATCCAGAAGACTCTTGAGTCCAGCATTGATGAGAGCACGGACGGCACGAGCCGCTTTAGCTGGTTGTGGAACAAACGACGCCTTTGGGGGGAAGTAGTATTCGCACAAAAGTTCACCTTGGGCCCACGCGCTAAAGCGCGTTTCCCATGAGGTGAAGGTGAGTTTGGTTGTGAACTGTGGTGGCGGGGTCTCAAAGTCCTTTTGGCGTGCAGGTAGGAGTACCCGAGCTAACGCAGTTGCTGAGAGAGCGGGAGAAGAAGGGTTGGGGACACCACCAATGGGAGGTACAGATGAGTGAACAGATGTAGTGTCATCAGCAGGAAGGACATCAGCAAGGGCAGGGACAGTCCGTAGGCGCTCTATGACCAGGGTCGCCACCGTGGCGGCTAATTCCTGTTGTGCCTCGCTGTTCCGGTGCAGTTCATCCTCAGCTTTGCGTCGTGCCGCCTGGGCCTCACTAAGGGCGGCTTGCAGAGCCTCTATTGTCTCCTCTGTCCTGGCATGGTGGGAGTGAGCAGGCAAGAGGGAGTGATTGTGTAGTGCAGAGTGTAGAGGGTGCTCACCAAACTAGTGACGGGACAACAGTACGAAGAGAGGGGCCACAACCACTGCCGCTGAAGAGAAAAGGACCGCAACCCACACTCCAACTGCCAGGGTAAGGCAGAGAAGGCCAGTGACGGTAGCTCCAGCCACTGCTGCTGATGCTAATTCAATCAGGACCCCTGTGATGACATGTGGTGTCAGCTCACGTGGTGCACCGGAGGGAATCCGGAGTGCCGATGAAGTAGAGGCACGGATGGACCCGACGGCGGCTGCAGTGGAGTCTGCGGTAGATGATGCGGCAATGGCAACAGAGGCTGCTGTTGCAGTCACCTGTGTGGCAATATTGGCAGGTGCCTCAGCAAGCAGCGTAAGAGAGGCTGCTGCGTATGCGTAGGCGTCAGCTGCACAGCCCACTGCGGTCTGGGTGGGAGTCCTGCACGCGCGATCTATTGCGGCAAAGGTTGCTGCAGCCCCTACAGCTGCGTCCAGGATAGCACCCGCGAGGCTAATAGAGTCTGTATGGACTGGGAGAACGGGAATCAACCCAGGGACCTCTTGAGTTGGAGCAGATCCAGAAGATGCAGTTGCAGCAAGGGACGGAGCTGATGTGGTGTTGGAGGCAGATGCAGCGTTGGGCGACTTTGGATCGGTGGATGGTTGCATGTTTGAGGGACGGAGCGGTGACGGAGGGAGGTTGTCCGATGTGTACACCTGCCGGTTGATCTCCTCTTCTCGTTCAGCTGCCGCCCTCTCGTCCAGTTCAGCTAGCTCCCCGTGCCAATAGGAGGAATCAAGCATGCGGTACCATAAGGGTGTGTCATTTTCGGGGGGTGGAGGAGGGTCGAAGAGCCGATGGTTTTCCCACCCGTGGTCAGCGTAGCGTGCAATCGTTCGAGGGGAGTCGAGCTCCTTGTCTGGGAGCCCGTCGAGAGGTGACGACTCCAGTGTAACTGGTTGTGGTGGCAGCAAAGCATCCTGGGTGCGTGGTTGTTCCTGAGGGCTGCAGATAACTGGAAGATAGTGGAGGCGGCAGAAGCAGAATGCTTCACACCTGTCGGAAGCGGACAGTTGTGGCGGGAATGGGCCGCCTAAGAGAGTTGCCGTGAACAGGGAGCAGCCAAGAGGGCAGCCGAGAGCAGCTGAGAGCAGTCCAGAGCAGCTGAGAGCAGCCACGAGAGCAGCCAAGAGAGGAGCTCCCTGGAGAGCAGCTGTGAGAGCGCAGAGACAGTAACTCACAAAGTGGCGCGCGCGGACGTGAATAACGGCGACGCAGGGCTGCTGCGAGAGAATCGAGAATGATCGCACCAACGCCTCTGGGTATTGGTGCTCAGTGTCGAAGAGTCGACCATCAGTGAAGATACGCTGCTAATATGGGCTTGGACGGCCAAGAGGGCCGCGAGTGTGAGCGTTGCACCGAGACTAGGGACAAGATCGACGAGCGGTGAGGACGGATTCTCACTGCTTTGATACCAGTAGTTACCAGGCAACTTCGTAGGGCACACGTGTGTGAGCAAGTAGTACTACACGAGGGAACACACCGCACGCCATGGATACAGGAAAAGCTTGCCTTAATAGCTCGGGCAAAAACCAAGACAGAAGAGTGGAGGGGGAGCGAGCGAGAGTTAGCAACCGGTGAGCGTGCACTCGCCACGGGCAACACACCCGAGCAAGCACGCAACGCCACGCGGGGGTCGAGCCCGACCACTCGGTATTAATCTGAGCGACGGCTACTCACCAATGCTTGGGTAAACCCGGCACGGTGGCCCCCTAAGGATCAGCACCCGGGAAATGCAGCTCCCCTAGAAACTACTGAAGGAAAGCAACATGATGCAAGGCACGGCAGTAAGAATGTACGGGCCCTAGCATCTCGCACATGGGAAACAGAGAATCAAGTCATGGCCATGCATGTGCCAAACGGCAAACCTGGGTGGAGCACTTGGGTCGAGTCGCCAGAGGCACCAATCATGGTAGGCTCGCTTGACGTCTTCCCAGGTAAGGCCATGTCAATTAACCTGTACATGTGTGTGCGTGGAGAGGAGACAAGAGGGCGTAGAGATGTGAGTGGCAAACGAGCTTCAACAACGTGCGTTGCTTGTGGGCCTCTCACACTCTCTCCCGTTTCTCCGTTCCATTACAAGCACAACCCTGGTTACAAGCACAACTCCTACACTCACATCACATCAGGTGTCAAATCAGAGCTTCATTATTCAGAGGCTCAACTTAGCTCATGAGGGCTTGTCACCTTAGGTTGATGCCATGGGAGTAACCGTACATCATCACAGCATTTCAATGAGCAGCAGCTCATAGAGAGGTCATCGTGGCAGACTGTCACAATGATGTGCTGTTGAGTTTGTCATTCAGGCAAGTATGGAGGTTATCTCTCTAAATTCCTTGTCAGCTCATGACCCCCTGCTGTGAATTGTCCTTCAGGCTGTATCTGAATTTTTGGTCTTGGAGGTGGCATGAAATTGCACAGCTCAAAACATTTACATGTTTCAGCATCACCTTCAGATACACATGGCATTCTGAAACAAGAGGGATTAGTCCTCCCTTCCAATTGCTTTTGTGGACTCGCCATTCCACCTCCACTAAGTTTGTAATGTATGTCCAAGTTCAGGTTCCAGAAAGGGACGCTGTTTCGTAGACTACCTTGCATCATGCTACCAGAGCAGCTTCAAATTACACCTCACACTTGAAACATCATGGCAAATGCGGGACCAATGCACGACAGCAGCCTTGAAAGTTGGCAGATGGGCCCCGCTTCCTTCCAGGGCATGTAGGAAGTGCTTTCAGTCCAGTGTGTCCATTGTTGCATTGTTGAATGCCCAGCATTAACAATCAGGGAAAGAAGAGGGTGTCAGTGAACAAGTTTATGACATGCGCTGGGCTGCTTCCTTTGCCAAAACCTTCTCCTTGGCACGTGTCTTTGCCTGTGACTTGACGCCCATGATGCCACCGCCCCATTGCTTGCGGAACTCATCGAACCGGTCGTTGAAGTTCGCCTGCAGAGACAGCACGCACACAGACGCAGACGCAGACACACGCAGACGCAGACGCAGACGCAGACGCAGACGCAGACGCAGACACAGACACAGACACAGACACACGCAGACGCAGACGCAGACACAGACGCAGACGCAGACGCAGACGCAGACGCAGACGAGGATGGACATGCAGGTGCAGACGCAGGTGCGGGCACAGACACAGACGCAGACGCAGGCGCAGATGCAGATGGGGGTGAAGAAGAGAACACTAACGTGGACAAAGATAGACAAACGCGGACGCAATCGCATGCACAGCCGCAGCCGCGCGTGAATGAGCAGCTACATATGCAGACACAGACGCAGATGCAGGTGCAGAAGATGCAGATGCAGCTAAGACACGGATGTAGAAAACAGAAACACACACCACATTCACCAGACTTGTATTCAATACTAGTGCCACGGACGAGAAAAACATCCACAGGTCCACACGAGGAAAACAGACAGGTGGACATCCTCCATCCACAATTGATGGAGGACATCCTCCACCATTACCTAAGAAAGAGGAAACGGGCTATAATCTAGCCCTCCGAAAGAACGCTAAAATACACTAAGGCTCTGGATAACGCTGGACTCCACGACCAGTTGTGCACTACATGACAGGATTCCAGAGAATTCCCACCCCCCTCCCCACCACACACCACCACCACGCCAAGCCCTTGCTTCAGATCACACGCCCTTTCTCACAAGAGACATCAGATCACACGCCCTTTATCCTCACAGGAAACGACTCCTCACCTTCACAGACTCCACGATCTTGCTCAGCTCGTGCTTGTCC
>SZWC01042134.1:0-10535 GCA_023375785.1 Penium margaritaceum
CAGCACCGTCGATCGTGGATCCTGACCCTCGCTAGCCGTCGATGCGGAGGGTCAACCGGAGTATTGTACATAAACGACTTCATGCACTTGTGTATCATGTACATTAGTGTTTTTTTTGTTTCACCGATCACGTAGACTGGATACACTGACCAGCTACACTTCGCTAATACACTCTATAACTTACAGTTGTAACACATTTAATGTAAAAGTACAAATGTATGTCTGTTTTTGCAAACTGTAAGTGGAGTTGTGAAGCACTTAACCATGGTTTTCTTTGTGTTTAATTTTTGTTTGCAAACCTTCTACAAAGTTTTCTATGTTAAAATATTGAAATACATTTGTATGTCTGTGAACACACATTGTAAAGTAAGTTCTGTTGCAATTTCCATGAAGGTACCACGAAACTTCTAAATGCATGTATTTACTATGTACACTAAATGACGAGTGTATGTTTTAAGGGTGATTAACCATAAATGTGGCATCAATAAAGTTTGTGATGGTACCCAAAGAGTTTGCACCACTCATCTAGGAGTTTACAAACATCTTCCACAATAAACTCCCGAGAACCTTACTTCTTCAACAAGACATCGACCATCGTATCGAACTGAAACCAGGCAGCAGACCTACAGTTTGAGGGGCCTATCAGATGAGCGATCACAAGCTAACCGAGCAGAAAAAGTAGCCCGTCGAGATGCTCGGTCAGGGATTCATCCGCCCATCCAGGTCATCAAATGACACACCAGTACTATTCGTCAAAAAGAAAACCTGCAAAATGAGGATGTGCGTGGAATATCGGGCGTTGAACAACGCTACCGTCAAGAACCGCTACCCTCTTCCCCGACCTGACGAGCCTTTTTACCAAATCTGAGGTGCTCGAATTCTGAGCAAAATTGACTTGCGCAGCGAATATCACCATATACACATAGCAGACACCAACGTCAAGAAGGGGATATTCCAAACTCGCTACGGGCATTTCGACTTCACGGTAATGCCGTTTGGACTAACGAATGCCCCGGTAATGTTAATGACGGCAATGAACAAAATTTTCCGCCTGAACCTCAACGATTTTTCCATGGTGTACCTCGATAACATTCTTGTGTACAGTCGTATCCTGGATGAGCACGATGGAAAAGTCTCAAAATGCAATCTTGGTCATTGTTCGATCGAGTTTTTGGGCCACGTCATAAATGATGGACGGATCACAATGGATCCAAAAAAAGGTTGCAGCAGTCGCTGATTGGCCGACGCCGACCAACGTTCAAGAAATTGAAGTATTCCTCGGCTTCTGTATTTACTACTGTTGCTTCGTAAGGGATTACGCCCAAGTGTCGGTGCCTCTTTCCGACCTCACTCGAAAAAACTGCGAACAAGAATCGTTCACCACTTTGCAGAACGTTCTGACCTTGGCGCCAGCCCTACAATTAGCCGATCCAACGACCGAGTACGTCATGGCTACAAAAACATCAGACAGAGCCATCGATGTAATCCTCCTGCAAGACCATGGCAAAGGCGAGCAATCGGTTTCCTACATGTTTCAAAAACTGCGAGTACCGGAACTCAACTACGCCGTACATGAGAAAGAGATGTTGGCAGTCATACAAGCATTCAAGATATGGTGGTGTTACCTGGAGTGCTGCCGATGCATCATACACACTGACCACCATGCGTTCAAATGTTTCAAAATGCCACTGAATCTTAGTGGATGTCAAACCCGATGGATGGGGTTCCTTGAATCCGGGTTCAACTTCGACATCGAGTACCAGCCAGGAAAATCAACCCAGCGGACGCACTCAGCCGTCGATCAAATTCAATGCCTGAGGTGGCAACACTGCAACTGCAGCAAGACCCATATGTCAAGCGGCTGTCCGCACGAGGCGACGACCAGCACGGCGGACATGACAAGAAAAAATTATGGAACAATGCACCCTATTGGCGACAACGATTTACTCGCCAAGTGGTCGTCCCCCCAAACGACAAGCTTCACCATATGTTGCTTGGAGAATGCCACGATACAGGACAAGGTGGATACTTCAGAGAGGACAAGACGCTGAAGAAGCTGGAAAAAAACTATTGGTGGGACAAGATGCAATCTGACTTGACCAACTTCTACAAGTCCTGCGACACCTGTCAACGACAGAAATCCCGTCGCACGTCGTCACCCGGACTTCTGCAACCGCTCCTTATTCCGACGGAACCGTGGGCTGGCATTCCTATGGACTTCATCACAAGATTACCGGTCACACCCGAGGGATATGACGTTATCCTTGTGGTCGTCGACGCGTTTGAAAAAAGGTCCCACTTCATCCCGATGACAACCACCGACACTGCCGAGAAAACAGCATGCATGTTTCTAAACAACATCGTGCGGCTACACGGCGTACCAATAACTATCACAAGCGATAAAGATGGTCGATTCACTAGCCATTTTTGGCACAAACTGATGACTCAGTACGGCAGTACAATTCAACTTTCAACGGCATTTCATCCTCAAACCTACGGCCAAACCGAGCGGGCAAATCAGACACTCAAACAGCTTCTCTGAACACTATGCAAACCTCGTGGGACGGATTGGGCATAAAAACTCCCGACCGCCAAAATCTCATACAATTGGGAAATGTCCAGCGCAACGGGAAAAACTCCGTTTGAAGTGGTGTATCGAAAACTTCCCGCCACACCATTCGGACTACAAATTCGCAGCAACATCCTCACGGTCAAAATTCAACACCGGGACTACACCACCATCGGAGATGAAACACAACAAATCCTCGCGAATACATAAGCAACGATGAAGCAAGCAGCTGACCGATATTGCAGTGACGACATATTCACCACTAGCGACAAAGTCCTTCTCAGCTCGACAAACATCAAACTCTATAGAGCCGACTATTCAAAGCTCAAACCCCGATGGTTCGGACCGTTTGAGATCGAGCGCATGCAAATCCTTGTGGTTATGCCACTCAAACTCCCTAACACTATGCAAGTTCATCCGGTGTTCCATGTCAGTAGACTCATGCACTACGGCGACCCCGTAGAAAACTTCCCTAGCAGGGATATCCCTCCCCCTCCTCCCGTTCAAGTGGACGAGGACAAAGAGTATGTCATTAAGGACATCCTTGCCATCAATGACAAGGCAAAAAGACAGCGTGTCTTGTCAAGTGGCACAGCTATGATGCCACGCAAAACATCTGGGAACCATACAACAACCTTTGAGACGTCGATCACCTAATCGACGGTTGTTACTACCGTCAACGGGCCACATCTGTACACGCGCTGGAGCGTCACAACTAAAAGGAGGGGAAGTGTTACGTACCAGACGTACACTAGTCTCTACTCTTTCCAAGTGGGCATTTATGTTATTACATTAACAGCCCATAGCGTCGCAAAACAATGATATTCACTCTGTCGGTCAAGGGCAAACCGGCAAACTGCCCCCGCCCTGAGTGAATCTTCCCAAACCTTCTCACAACTTCCACCACTCTCGCGAATCTACGATAGAAGTACCACGGTATTTCCATCGAATTCTTGATGCACCGAGACAAATCTGGATTGATAAAGATGGATCTTGCATCTTCACCGTCAATTCTCAAAGTACCCCAATTTCTCGGCGGACCTTCTCGAATACGACCACTCACGACGCGACTCTGCACGCATCGCTCGACAACATTTACATCATTTGTAACTCAACACTTGTACATATATAAATATATATATATGTATATATATAGTGTATACATATTTTTGATCATTTCGACACTTGTCATCGAAGTACACTTACCTCTAATTATATATTGCTCAAGTGTTCCAAATTCTAAGTCGGGTTCTGCCTCGCAACTTCTACATGATCACCATCTACGCTCCGTTCGTCATAACACTGGATATAGCGTTAATGAATTACTAAAAATTATCAAATTTGGATATGGCACACTTAATGTGCGAAATGTGGATATGGTGAGAGACCTCGAGAATTCTGTGAATGTATGGTCACTCCCCTGCACGGCGGGGGGGGGTTTGTAAGTTGCCCCTAGTTTTGGCAAACCATCGTCAAAGCGCTTCCATTTCTATGATCATTTCAAAGTAGCCTCCAATTTCAGATTTCATTTTCACTTAGCTCCTAGTTTTAACTTTCATTTCTGTTGAACCCCCAATTTTAAATTTCATTTCCATTCCACGCCTACATGAAACGAGACGTGGCGTTAATCCCGGATTCACAAGACTCTTCTCATTTTTGGTCTCTAGAACTGTTCCTTTACCTGCTTTGATTTCCAACTATTGACAAAGATGATATTTCCTGGTTGTCACTCGCATTATTTTACTCGTTTCCACGAGAATTCGCAAGTCCGAGCAGGAAAATAGCGCGAAACGATGTTGCTCCGGCCTAATTCCACTATACCCACAGTTTGGGCCTCTGAATTGTCTGCTGGCCATTTCTCGCACATTTAAGACACGGTACTCAAATTGCACAAAAAAAAATTGTGTTGTACCCACTTTTCTCGAAGCGCCTGAGATCATGCACGCCGCACCCACTATTGCAAAGAGATTCATGCCACACCGGTTTCATACTAATTAGTTCATCGACTGTGGGTATCCAACAAATTAATTTATAGTTTTCAGCGAATTTAGTCACCATTTCAACAACTCACAAAAGAGTGCCCGACTCAACTGTCTTTCCGATGACTTCAACCGAAGTACAGCTTCCGACACAACAAACATTTTTAAATATGAACAGTTGTTCCCTACTTTCTATCACGCTTTCGTCAGGGGGAATTGACTTTGTAACGATCGCCAAAAGCATTACGTGTGTCACGTGCAAACCCAGACGTCACATTGTTTCGTTGCCGATCATGCACAGGCGACGCCGAACGTGCCATGATGTTGCATGTTGCGGGCGTTGCCGTCGTCCTTGACAACATGCGAATGGAGTCTAATGTAGCATATCTTGATGACGTTGCATCTTGTCGTCCACATGCCAAGGGCGCCAAATGGCGGATTTTCGACGACAGACGAAATGCTGTCACCGTCGTTTGCTCCATCTTGACATGCCACCCCTCGTTTGTGGTTATGACCTAGGTGCATGATAGGATTTATAGTTTTTGTCAGCACTCCGCACTTCTCCACACCGCATGCATGGTCTGTGATGGTTCTTGTCATGGTAAGTCGGCCAACCGCTATGTGATGTGGACGTTCTCTCTCGTCGTTCGCAGGGGTCGTGGTCGTTCAGCCATTGTTGATTTGTACTCCACATGTTCCTGCAATGTCACCGCTTCATAGCAACGGGTCTCCGGGATGTCCCTCCTCCTCGCGCTAACAACGGATGGGTTTTTCCAAGTGCAGAAGGTGGGTAGGATGCATATTACGATGCATGATGTACATTATTATACCCACTTTTTTCCAACATGGCCGCCGCATTTTACGCCACCGCTGGCGACTACCCGGACGACGACGACGACGATCCTCCTAACATCCTCGTCTCCCGCTACCACCCTGAGTCCTCTTTCGTTTGGACCAAGTGGGAGGAACACGAGTGGAACACTCACGTCAATGCCGTCGAGCGCATGACTCCGCGCTCTCCATACCGTGTGGAAGACTGCACAATGCGACTAGGAGGCAGTCAACATGTCCGTCCGTTCCGTGGTTACCGTGGGGGTGGGTTGAACCCACTTTGTATGTAGACATGGCGTTGGCACCGAGGGGGTTGGACCTCCTGCTATGTCGAAGTACGCTGACCGCTTCCCAACTCAAAACAGTATGTGTCGTGCCTATTTTCTACACATATGGGTGACATCTACATGTCCGTGTTCTGTGTGTAGGGTCGTCTGACGAGGAGACGCCGCCGCCCCTGCCAGAGAAGACTGGCAACGATGTCAAAGCCACTCTTGCTCGTGCACACAGAAGGCAAGGAAGATGCACTGATTTTCCAGGTGGGCACGCCTTTTGCAAAATGGAGGCCTGTCACGAAGCTGTCCAAGACTTTGCAGTCGACCGCGCCATGCCTGTCTCCTGGGTCTGCAGTGAGCCAACTCGCCTCGAAGTCCGCTGCGGACTGTGGAAGACTGCAGGCTGCCCATGGCTCCTGAAGGTGCGCTTTCAGGGCAAGCACGGCAACGTTGCCGTCATCGAGTTTGCGGATGGCCACAAGTGCTCCCCCACTACCAAGAAGGGTGACCAGGCACGCCGGACTTCATGGGTGCTGGGGCACATTGAGCAGGCCATCAAGAAGAAGTCGTCTACCGACACAAAGGAGATGCAGCAGATTATTGAGGCTCACACAGGAATGAAAGTGCACTAGCTCGTGGTGAACCGTGCAAAGAATTTGGCCCAGGAGAAGCTAATGTGTAAGAAGACGCTGTCGTGGTCCCTCTTCCCAGCGTACATCACGGAGGTTAGTACTTTTTTCCCCCGGGTCCGCTTCCCCACATGTCAATGCATGTGTTACAAATCTGTGTATTGAACGACCATCCCTATGGAATGCATGTCGTGCAGCTGAAACAAGTGGACCCATGGACGTTTGCATGCGCTGAGCAAGACAAGAAGAGGCTCTTTCGCCGAGCCTTCGTAGTACCCGGTCCTTGTTGGGAAGGGTGGAACCACATGCGGCGCATCATTACCATGGACGCGACGTTCCTAAAAAATGGTTTCAAGCAGGTTCTTCTCATTGCTCAATTATGGGAAGCGAACAACCACTCCATGCCCATGGCGTGGGCGTTGTGCGGACAGGAGGACGAGGACAACTGGACTTGGTTCGTGCAGCGATTGTCACAAGAATATCCCATGGCCCGTGAGGGAGGGACAGCCGTCATCTCCGACCGCAACGATGGGCTGCTGGTTGCTGTGGCCGGAGAAATGCCATGTGTTACGCATACATACTGTGCGCAGCACATCCGCGAGAACGTCAAATCCAATGCGGGTCGTGTCGTCGCGGACATCTTTTGGACCCTCGCGCATGCGTTCACGGCAAGAGAGTTCAAGCGCGCACAGGAGGAGTTGGAGAAGGCATCCGCGCAAGGCATGCAGTACCTTTTTGGCGGAGGAGCAGAACCGGGAATTCCCCTCACAACGTGGAGCCATGTCTACATCCCCGTGGCACGTGGCGGTCACACAACCAGCAACGTGGCGGAGTCCCTAAATGCGCGTATCATGGACCTCCGCCATCTCTACCCCTTTCACTGCTTTGTCAAGTTGTACGTGTAGGTGCAGAAGCTGTTTGCAGACCGGCGGAAGCTGACGCATGACTGTGAGATGACACTGGCCCCCATTGCAGAAACAAAACTGAAGAACTACACGCCGAAGGCGAGGGAGTACGACATCATCCCGGCTGGTCCACTCTTTATAATGGTCTCGGGTCCCAAGAGTCTCTCCGGCCGTGAGGTCGACTGCAATGCCAAGAAGTGTAACTGCAACCAGTGGACCGAGTACGGATTTCCGTGCCAGCATGCCGTGAGTCTGCTGCTGGACGTTGGTGTCAACCCCGACATGTATATCGACATCCACCTCACGAAGATGGCCAGGAAGAGAACCTACCGTCACCCCATGCCCGGGGTGAACCTTCGCGAGGTGCAGTACGCAGATAATGGATGGGGACCGCTCGGCAAAACGCGTGGTTCTGGGAGGCCCAAGTCCAAGCGCAAGGACCGGTACGACCGTTGCAAGAGGGACCGCATCTGCAGCCATTGCGGTCTTTCTAGAAAGGCCCGTGAAAATGCACCAACCCACCTGCTCTCTCGCCCGCCAACGTAGCCGCTGCTCGTGCCACACAACTTGCCTCGGGACGCGGTGTACGAGATGATGGTGGACGACAACGTTGAGCAGCAGTAGCAGAAATAGTAGGAGCAGCAAAAGGAGCAGTAGCAGAAGCAGCAGCAGCAGCCACCACGGGTGCAGACGGGGGTGGTGGTGATGCATCGAATGAGGCTGCCGTGGCTACAGCGGGAGCCACGGGAGGTGAAAGTGATGTTGCAGGTAGTGTGGTAGATGCAACAGACCCCCCCATTCTCATCCCAGGTTGACAATCCTGGGAGTCCTGCAGACACTGATCCCTCCTCATCAGACTGGTCAGATGAAGACAGTGCCTCAGACTATGAGACGACTGAGACAGAAGAGTGGGAGTCGACGGATGGCTCCTCCCATACTGATGCTTCCGGGGACGACGAACCCATACTACGCAAGCGGAAGCGCAGAGGCTATTCTGTGTGAACATAGGTAATGCTACATTGTGTGTCATGCATTTTTGGCCCATGGTGAATGCCATTGTTCTTCACCAACAATAACTTTTTTATGTGTACTTTTCTTGTTCTGTGCAGGTGAGGCACATCCATGTCCTGCTGAAGACGGTGGTCAAACGGCAACCAAGGCTCAAATGGCACCGGCACAGGGTCACATCACATGTGGTCCACGACACGGGATGTGTGGTGAAGGATGCAGAAGTGATGTGTTCCAAGATGGCTAGTCTCAACCTAGGGAAAAGGGAGGTGGAGGAGGCCAGAAATCAAGTGGCCAACCCATGCACGGGCATGTGTGCGTCCCCCTTTGGGGAATTCTTCTATGATGCATGCCTAGAGTTGAGTGAAGGTGCAGAGAGCCCTGCTTGTGAGGTCATTTGCTTTTTGCACAGCTTACCTGTGTACGTTCAGTTGTTGTTCATTTATTTCTAATTCAACCACTGGCAGACGGTTCTCATTCCACCATACTCCAAAGTAGGTAATCTTCAGGAGTGTATTAGTACTCTACATGAGTAGTTGTTAGACAGTCATGGAGAGTGTAGAGGTGGCTACCTACAACACCAAGGTTTCATGAGTCAAAGCAGAGGACACGAATACTCATAGAAAGTAGGCACACAGTGTATGAAAGCGTACAAACATGTACGACATGACCACTTTGTGTACAATGCATACCTAAATCCTAGAAATTTAGTGGACACCCCGACAATGTTCTCGTGCATACATGTTCAGCGTGACCACTTCCTGTCCCAAGGAGACGTAATAAGTGGTCACTTATTTCAAGAAATGAATGAAAGATTTACCACATGTCCACTAATTTTTAGTGTTCAATGAAGAAGCATACATTGTAGACATTTCATGGCAGTGGTAAACACTTAATACATTCTGTATGGCACATGCGGAGAAGACAACATTGGTTACGTTCATGAGGAAGAGATGAAAACATAACCAAAGCAACCACCGAGGGTATCAAGCACAAGGCATCCACTGCCCAGGGGTGTTTAGTGTACGCAGAGTTGGCATGCAAACACCCAAAATCCAGCACATGGTCTCTGGTTCGCATGGGTCGTTCACCCAACTAGGTTGGACCTCCGTTGCAACGAGCGTGTCCCAGCGAGCCTTGATCATAGCGCATGCCTCCTTCACTTGCATGGGAGTGAGATATTGCCTGTTGGTTGTGGTGGATTTGCCGCCCCATGTGCCAACTTCATCCCATCGGCAGATCCTCGGAACTATTCTCCATGTGTACGTACGTTCCTTGTACAAACGAGTATGCACGCAATGGTGGTCCTCAAGGACAAAGACGCCGAGGCAGGGTGGAATCTCGAAAACGTGTGGTGTACTGGCATTTTCGAATGCCACGCTGTGCTTGGTGCGCGAGGCTACCATGGGTCTTGTTTCAATGTTGTTGTCATCCGCTGGCCCGTGTGGAAAGTGGGTATGCGGAGAATTATATCATCCCTCATACGATTTTTGGCATGGTGGATGTGCGAAGTATTTCTTTTAAATAGTGGCCCTCAAAAGTATTATGTACATTTCCTGTACGTTATATGTATTTTTCTGCCAAAGAAGAGCTACCATTATTTTTGTGCAAAAACTAGGTACGACGTCCTTTAGTTGCAAAGTCAGTGGGTATACGGCAAGTGTACCCATGTTTCTCATGCACGAAGTTCGGCGCTAGCGTGGCTTCTGCTTTGAAAATAAAAATGCTCAATCACTTACATTCTCCATCGGTTTACGGAGCCAGGCAGGATCCAGCGAGACCCAGCACATCATTGGAAATGATAAGAGCAAAACAAAAACAGAATTGAACCTACTCCCCTCAACTCACAGTTTTCATGGTCAACTATCCTGTTCGTTCGAACGCTGTTAGAAACCAGTTGCAGCTTTTTGGTCCCCCCACCCCGCTTGCGCCCCCCACCACCAGAGGCAGACCACCCACACGACCATACGTTGCGACAAAGATAGTACTCGACCACCGATCCATGAAAACGATCTCATGCTTTGAAGGATTTACGTCCTTGCCATCATGTCTTGTTTCCCTAAAATTCTCTGTGTCCATGCAAATTGTTTATTCGGATGCACATAGACATAAGCAAAAACATACAAAGACATACACATCCAAGAATAAGCATACATACGAAAAAATAACAACCCATACAAAAACTATTACACAAGAATAAGTATACGTATAAATATACAAATACATATGCATATACATATACATATACATATACATATACATATACATATACATATACATATACATATACATATACATATACATATACATATACATATACATATACATATACATATACA
>SZWC01042138.1:0-10530 GCA_023375785.1 Penium margaritaceum
CTCTCTCTCTCTCTCTCTCTCTCTCCTCCCTCTCTCTCTCTCTTTCTCTGGGGTGCATGCAGCAACACTAGTCATGGAGAATGGGGGCAAGGACAAGGGGCACCCTGCCAGGAGTCGACTCATGTCATGGTTTGTAGGAGCGGGGGGTAGTCTCCAAGCGCAGGCATCATCTTCACTGTCCACCGGTTTGGGGAACAAGGGTTTGGTTGGAAGGGGAAGAGGGAGACCTGCAGCTGGTGGTGTTGCTGATGGTGCTGCTGGTGTTGCTGGCTCTGTTTACAAGTTGCAGCTGTGGGGCTAGGGAATCCAAAGGGGAAGCAAGCAACGCCAATGATGGATCGCGCTCGGCAGCCCACCCAAAGCAAACCTTCATCACCGGCCGCTTTACCCACTGAAGTCAATAATGTTGTGGTGGCGGTGGTTGGTCTAAAGGGGCTGGCAGCTGCGGTTGTAGCAGATGCATCCAACGTAGGAGCAGCAATGGTTTCAACGCCTGGGACTGCAGAGGGTGCGACTAGGGATGGTGTTGAACCTGCCGATACGGGGAGAGGGAGCGGCGACAAAGGCGATCAGAGTGTAGGGATGCATTTTTATGTGCTACAGAGTTGCATGAAGCAAGTGGGCGACTGTATGGAGGTAAGGAGCAGTGCACAGGGAGGGGGGAGAAGTGGGACAGGCGACAAAGATGGTGGGGGGGAGGAGATTGGTGGAGAGGAGGAGGTTGGCGAAGGTGGACAAGATGGGGGAGATGGGGTGAGGGACGGTGATAGCGACGACCTGGATGGGCCACGGATCAACATCAATGATAAGACCATTGATGTCATGGTGCGGTGGCATGAAGTAATACGGTTTGAGGTGTGGGGGTATTGGAAGAGGAAGGAGAGGCGTATGAAAGAGAAAATCATGAAGAAATGAATGCGGGCAAGGAGCGTGCTCTGAGGGAGAGAGAGGCTAGGGAAGAGGCCAGTCGCAAACAACTTGTTGGTGCAAGGGCAGCTTGGGTAGAGAAGGCAACATGTGAAAAGGAAGGTGGGGAAGGCAGGGTGGAAGATTCGAGAGAGGAGGTTGAAAAGGAGGCTGAAGCTAAGGAAAAGGAGTATGTCGGGGTGCGACGAAGGGCAATGGTGGAGGCACAGCGGAAGATACTATAGCTAGCCGAGTTTGAGGGGTTTTTCCATCCCGCAGTGAGAGGTCCAGAGGGGGAACAGTCATTGTTGGATTTTCTGGACACACCAGTTGGGGAGGGGGAGGCAGATAAAGGGAAATGGCGGATGGAGGATGAGGAGGAGGAAGTTGATGCGTTTGACCCTATGCAACTGCAGCGGGCAACGCGGGGGGTGTTAGTTGGTGATCCACATAAGGTGCCCCCCTTTTAGTTTTATCAGCAGTGTGCACTCCTCGAGGGGGCTAGTCTAGACCCAGAGGAGATGCCGCAGTGGGTAAGGGAAGCATTTATGAAGAAGCGAGAATCATTCAAGAGTGGGGGGCAGCTGTGGAGCTATGGAAAGAGCGACCATGAATGCTTGAATAGTACGTGTGGTATGACATGGTTGTGGAAGATGCACCAACAAGGCTTGTGCTATGGGAGAAGATGGGGTGGGACAGGCCAGTTGGTGTGGAGATAGACATCATGGAGGAAGTGGAAGTGCTTTTGGGAGGCACGTGGTGCAAGAGGGCGGGGCAGGCTGGGACGAAAGTGCAATTCTTCACGTCCACCACAAAGGGAAGGGGGGCTGGGAGAGGGATGGGTGAGAAGGGGAAGAAGCACAGGGAAATAGTTATAGAAGAGGATCGTGAAGAGGAGAAAGATGTCACATGGAAACCCACTCGTGAAGGGGGCGAGGATGAGGACGTGGCCGAGGTGGACAAGGACAGGAACAAGGTGGCGGTGGAAGGTGGTGGGGGTCGGCAGTTGGCTAGTGCAAATCTTCCACGCGCAGCATAGACAAAGGCAAGTGGAGGGTCCACTTGGAGGAGGGTGGATCCACCTTTTGTTCCTCCAAAGGCAACAACGAGAGGACTGGGGGGGAACAAGGTTTGGCTTGAGAACATTGTGTGGTTAGAGGGTTGGAACAAGGTGCAATATGAAGCAGCATGCAGAGAGGCTGCTATATTGGCCAAGCCAAGGAAGCCGCGGTACATGAGGGTCTTGGAGAGGAGTGAGAAGGCACCAGAGAAGTACACGTGCATTTTCAAGTCAGAGGAGAAGGTAGCTGATCAGTCAAGCCAGAGTAACCTCAAGCCGCATCTCAAGTCGTGCCAGAAGAAGCATGCATACAAATTCTTCCATCCACCGGGGGAGGAGGATTCACACAGTCATGGGGCTCGAATTCAGAGGGGTGTGGTGGGGAGTAATCAGCAACGACCGGCACTTGGAATGTATAAGGCGAGTGTGAGTGGATCTAGGGATCTCCTTTTGCACTACCTAGTGGCATTGGGTGTCACAGTGGTTGAAAAAGATGAACCCTCGAGCTACAGTTCCCACACGACACGACCTAGCTGCAGGCATCTACAGTGACTATGGGGTGTACAAGGTGCTGATGAGGGTGAAGCTGTTAAGGGCACATTCCAACCAGTCCTTGGTAACTGATTTTTGGACGGGAAAGAACCGACGATCGTACTGTTGACCTGATATGCTCCTTGTCCATGGCTGATATTTGGACATGCACAGGACGGACTAGGCATGCACTGCTCCCTTGGAGTAAGTCCCCTAAGTCTGGTGCGGATAGACAAGGCATGCACTGCTCCTTTGGAGCAAGTTGCCTTAGTCTAATCTGGATAGTATAGCCAGCAAACACTACCTAGGAGAACTCCTTGTGGCTTAGACATTCCAAAGATAGACTTTGGAGCGAGAGGTCATTCGGGTCAAATCCCAACCCCGATGACTAATTTTCTTTGTGACCAAAAGGGGGACAGGAAGGTTCTGAGAGACATCTTAGAATATTCCAAGGTCCTTCCTGGTGGTTGGCGCCACTTGGCGGTCACAGGGAGTGCCATGTAGGCAGGGGGGATGATGCAATCCAGATTGCCCCCAAAGTGGCTCATCCAAGGAGCCACTGCGCGCCTAGGCTAGAGGCTGACTCTAGGACTATAAGGACCTCTCAGTTGCCTATCATTGACTACAGTTCTTACCTTTGAGACTCCTAACAGAGTTGTCCACCAGAGGCAGACACTAAAGAAGCATTGGTTGGTCTAAGCCCAAGGAGTTTCCTCCTCGCGCGAAAGTGACCAGGTGCTAAGGACACAGTGCAAGGAAGTGATTCCTATGAACTGCTCAGTGTGGAACCTTGGCTCTGAGGGTGATATCATCTCTTGGTTGCAATACCAAGAGTGGTCGGCGGGAACCATTGTGTCAGGACCCGTTTTCTAGACCGTCGCCTCAGGCAGGTTGACAAAAGGGTTATGGGCCCACACTGATTAGTTGTAAGGCATGATTCTGCGCACTCTCTCACCCTCTCTGTCTTGCAGCGCGCATCAGCTCCATCAGCTCCATTTGCTCCATCAGCTCCAACGGCGCGTGCTGGCACTTAGCGAACAAGGGCCAAGGATAAGCTCCGCCCTTGGAGGTACGACCCTTGGGCCCAAACCAGGATAAGCTCTGCCCTTGGAGGCACGACCCTAGGTTCGCTAGTGTGCGTTCTTCTCTATTTGCAGGTGATCAACGGCTAAAGGGTAAGCGACGGATCTGCACCTTCTAAACCGGTAGCAGACAAAAGCCTCTATTAGCCTACATCGGCCTCAGCAAAGGAGAGAAGCAGAGAAGCAGTATGACGACACCCGTGACGCTCACTCTCGAGCAGGTCAACGATGGGATGTCAAAGTTCACAGGGTTTGGTTTTCCCTTGTGGAAATGGCAATCTGAGATTGTCATGAGGGTGCGTGCCTACTTGAAGATGTTCCTTGGAGAACAGGTTGAACCTCCAAAAACAGATCCTGGATATGAAGTGTGGAGTGTCAAAAATGACATGGCTCTTGCGATTCTTGTGACATCAGTGCATGAGTCACAGCATGTCTACCTCCAAGGTATCACACATGCATCAAAAGCTTATGAGAAGCTTGCACGTGTACACCAATCAACGGCTCTTGCAAATCGCCTTTTCATCTTTCAAAAGCTGATTTTGATGAGGCCGAGCAAGGGAGAGTCGATTCCGGACTTCCTGTTGCAGTTCGAAGGACTGCTGCAAGAAGTGACCCAAATGAACTGCGAAATCGACACCAACATGCAGGCCATGATCCCCCTCATGGCACTACCTGAAAGCTGGGGTCCTCTGATCACCTTCTTTGGCAGTTAGAAGGAGGAGGATTTGACGTATGAGGTACTGTCTGAGTACGTGCGCAACGAGGCCATGCATCGCAGCAGTAGTGAGGTTAACATTTCAGCCTATGCTGCATAGTACGGTGGTCGTGGCAACAACTCCTCTTCTGGTCAGAGCAGTAGCAAAAGCGGTGGCAGTGGAGGAAAAGGCAATGGTGACGGTGGAAACAGTTCAAAGCGTCCTGAGAATTGCCATAAATGTGGCAAGCCTGGGCATTGGGCACGGGGGTGCAGGGCTCCCAAGAAGGAAGACGGAGATCATGGTGGTAGATCTGAGGGCAAAAGAAAGGGTAAGGAGTTCACGAACATGATGGCTGAGAGCGTGCCGGCAACCAAGGGAGCGGTATTGCTCAAGCGTGGAGCCTACGGACTTGACTCTGGCACAAACCACCACTCTTCAAGAGAGAAGGATGGGTTCATCTCCATTGGAGACGCTGAACGTTGCTTCAGGTGTGCCAATGGCAGCCTTGTCCATGCACAAGGCAAGGGAGATAAGTTGATCAGCATCAACGTGAACGGTGTTGAAAAAGACTTGAAGCTGGAGAACTTTGTCTACATGCCGTCTTTTGCGGCAAACCTCTTGCCAGTGTCCAAAATCACGGACCACGACATGACGGTCGTCTTCACGGAGAAGGAGGTCGTGATTGTCAAGAACAAGGACATCAAGATCTCATATCCCAAGGAGAGTCTTGTTGCACAGGCCCCAAGAGTTGATGGGTTCTACGTGCTATAGACCAAACCCCTTGAGAGTACAAATGAGGGATATGCGGCGATTGAAGAGCCCAAGTCTCCAAAGCCTGATGTTGCACCACAAGCCATCACCATGGCGGCCAACTCCACCAACATAGATGCTGAGCTGTGGCACAGGCGGTTTGGCCATGTGGCCGACAGCACACTACAAGCTATGTAGGAACACGAAGTGGTTCATGGGATGGAGGGATACAAGGCCAAGGATGAGGGAAAGTGCTAAAAGCTGTGTGAGCCATGCCTCCAAAGCAAGGTAAAGAGAAAGCCCTTTGAGCATAATGGGCAACGTGCGGCAGCAGTATTGGACCTGATTCACTCTGATGTGTGTGGACCACTTTGCACCCCTTCGAACGGCGGGAGTAAGTATTTCTTGACCTTCATCGATGACCACAGTCGCAAGATGTGGATCTACTTCCTCAAGGCAAAGGGAGAGGTCAAAGAGAAATTGCAAGAGTTTGTCGCGATGGTAGAGCAGAAGACAAACAAGAAGGTCAAGGCATTGCGCACAGACAATGGTGGTGAGTACGAGGCGTGCAAAGGCTGGTTGAGCCAACACGGCATCAACCACCAGACCACCACGCCTTACACCCCCCAAAGTAATAGCGTTGCCGAGCGGATGAACCAGACTATCCTCGGCATGGCACGAAGCATGCTCTTCGACGCCAAACTGCCACCTCGCTTCTGGGCAGAAGCTGCATGAACTGCTTGCTACCTTGTGAATCTCACTCCGGTAGCCACGCTTGGAAGGCGTGGTAAGAAGCAGCAAGAGAAGCAGCTCAAGACGCCACAGGAGGCTTGGTTAGGGAAGAAGCCAGATGCCTCACACTTGAGGGTCTTTGGCTGTACTGCCTGGGCAAAGATCCAAGGAGGAGAAGGAAGTGGCAAGCTGGATGCACGTGCTCGTAAGTGTGTAATGGTCGAATACAACACCCTACACAAGGTGTAAATGCTGTGGGACCAAGCGGTTGGAAAGCTCATCAGGAGCCGCGATGTGGAGTTTGATGAAAGGACGCTGGGCAAAGGGAGAGTCCCTGGACCCTGTCCATGCTCCCAAATCAAGAGAGTGGGTTGTGTTGCTCGAGTCAGGTGATCAGGCACCAGAAAATGGGCAGATGGTGCCAGTCAATGATGGTGCTGCAGGGAGAGTGGCTGTGTAGGCTGACACAACGACGGACTCTAACACTGAGTCTGAGTCGTCCGAGGCCTCTGAGTCAAACTTTGAGGCCGGTGGCTCTTCCTCAAACAGCGGATCACTGGTAGCACAGGAGCAACAGAAGCAATTAAGCCTTGAAGCACCACTAGCAACACTCCAGTGTAGTAGGCGCCAGAAGAAACCTCCACCCAAGTGCGATGCTGAGAGTGCCGAATGGACCGGACTCCGCTGGTCATGCTTGGCTCAGGGAGAGCCTATGTCCGTAACGGAGGCTATGAACATGCCAGATGCGGCCGAGTGGAAGGAGGCAGTGGATAGCGAACTCGCATCCATTGAAGAGAACGGAACATGGGTTCTGGTGGACAGGCCCCCAAGGGCGCACATGGTGGGGTCAAAGTGGGTACTCCGGAAAAAGCTCAAGCAAGATGGTACTATCGACAAGTACAAGGCAAGAGTTATGGCAAAGGGGTTTTCGTAGCGTGCAGGCTCAGAGTACGAGGAGACCTTCGCGCCTGTCGTCACCTTTGCCTCCATCAGATCCATATTGGACATCGCTGCTGCAAAAGATCTGGAAGTCCACCAGATGGATGTCAAGACAGCTTTCCACTACGGGAAGCTAGACAAAGAAATGCTGATGGAAGTGCCCGAGGGAGTGAAAGCTCCAGAGGGCAAGGTTTGCAAACTGGTCAAAGCACTCTACGGGCTAAAACTGGTACAAGGAGATGGACGGCTTCATGGCCGAGCTCACCTTCACACACTACAAGAATGACCCTCGTGTCTATGTGTAGGAGGATGAGCAAGGCTTGATGCTGGTTGCACTATACGTGGATGACCTAATCATCTGCTCGTCATCGGTCGAGCTCTTGAACAAGCTGAAGACAAATCTCAGCAACAAGTTCAAGATGAAGGACATGGGTCCGCTCGAGTTCTACCTCGAGATAGCCGTCCACCGCAATCGAGCAGCAGGCACCATCGAGCTGAACTAGACCAAGTACATCATGGAGGTCCTCAAGCGCTACAACATGGAGGACTGTAAGCCCGTCAGCACACCCATGACAACAGTCATCAAGCTCTCCTCCTCCATGAGCTTAGTACAAAAGCAGAATGGTGAGAGATGGAGAACACGCCCTGACATTTGCTATACTGTGGGACAAGTGAGCAAGTTTGTGACCAATCCAAAGCCACAGCAGTGGCAAGCAGTCAAGCGCATCATGCGCTATCTACAGAAGACCCGACACATGGGACTCCAGTTTGGAGACCAAGAAGGATCTGACCCGTTGCGGCTGGTGTGCTACACAGACGCCGATTGAGGAGGAAGAATCGATGACAAAAAGTCCACCTTGGGCTTTGTGTGCCTCTTGAACGTTGGTGCAGTCTCTTCAACAAGAAGAAAAAAAGACTGTGTCTCCCTCTCTACCACTGAGGCAGAGTACGTCGCTCTATCAGAAGCATGCAAGGAGACACAGTGGCTACCCAGTTTGTTAGCCAAGATGAAAGTGCCACAAACGGAGGCAACAGAGGTCCGCATCGACAACAAGAGCACCATGAAAATGGCACACGATGATGTCATCTCCTGGCGGACCAAGCACATCGACATCAGGTACCACTACTCACGCGACCTGGTCGCAAAGGAGATCGTGGACCTGGAATACGTGGAGACCAGGAAGATGCTCGCAGATTGCATGACAAAGGCGCCGGACAACAAATTGCACTCTGCAGGTACTCGAGGCATCAGTATGGTCAACGCATCGGACAAAGACTGAGGCCAAGACTGCTGGAGAGAGGAGAGATCTCACAGCTAATGGATACATGTGCAAGGGAGAGTTTGTTGACCTGATATACTCCTTGTCCATGACTGATATTTGGACAGGCACAGGACGGCCTAGGCATGCACTGCTCCCTTGGAGTAAGTCCCCTAAGTCTGGTCCAGATAGACAAGGCATGCACTGCTCCTTTGGAGCAAGTCCCCTTGGTCTAATCTGGATAGTATAGCCAGTAAACACTACCTAGGAGAACTCCTTGTAGCGTAGACGTTCCAGAGTTAGTCTCCAGAGTGAGAGGTCACTGGGTCAAATTCCAACCCGGTGACTTATTTCCTTTGTGACCAAAAGGGGGACAGGAAGGTTCTATGAGACATCTAAGAACATTCCAAGGTCCTTCCTAGTGGCTGGCGCCACTAGGCGGTCACAGGGAGTGCCATGTAGGTAGGGGGGATGACGCAATCCAGATTGTCCCCAAAGTGGCTCATCCAAGGAGCCACTGCGCGCCTAGGCTAGAGGCAGGCTCTAGGACTATAAGAACCAGTCAGTTGCCCATCATTGAGTACAATTCTTACCTTTGAGACTCCTAACAGAGTTGTCCACCAGAGGCAGACACTAAAGAAGCATTGGTTGGTCTAAGCCCCAGGAATTAGCTCCTCGCGCAAAAGTGACCAGGTGCTAAGGACATAGTGCAAGGAAGTCATTCATATGGACTGCTCAGTGTGGAATCTTGGCTCTGAGGGTGATATCATCTCTTGGTTGCAATACCAAAAGTGGTCGGCGGGATCCATTATGTCAGAACCCATTTTCTAGACCGTCGCCTCAGGCAGGTTGACACGTACGTGGGGGTGATGGTGCACTGGATCGACGAGGAGTACAAGCACCAAACAGGTACCTTGGACTTTGTCGATGTGCCTGAGCGGCAGATTGGCAAGTACCTCGCAAAGGCATTGTACTAGGTGCTGATCACAGAGTAGAAGCAGAGTGGGCGGGTGAAAGCAATCACCTTTGACAACGCAAGAAAGAACAAAGCCATGGCGCGGTGGTTGGTGCTGTTGTACCCAAAAGAGTTTTGTGTTGAATGGTTCTTTGGGTGCTTCCTTCCATGCGTTGAATGTGTCAGTTCAACGCATGTTTTAGGGAGTGAGTGAGGGGAGGTTGGTGGTGGCAAGGTTGTGGAAGGTCATTGAGACCCTCTGCAAGTCTCCCAACTTGACACAGTAGTGACGGGAGCTATGGGTTGACAAGGCTGGAAGGCTTGTGTTGGACACAAGGACGCGCTGGGGCAGCACGTTTAGCATGTTGTAGGCGTGGGTGGAGACGGATGTCACGCGACAGTAGTGGATGGCCTCGTGGAAGAGGGAGCAGCGACGTCCATTCTAGCTTGAGGCAGAGGAGGATGTGATGGTGGAGGCATGGGCGGCGATGCTGGGGCCTTTTGACATGGCTAGCACACGCATAAATTCAGAGGAAAACCCCGCCATCCACATGGTGTTGCCCAACTACTATGAGCTATGTGCCCACTTGGCTGAGAGGGGTGCTGACACGTCCACCCCTACAGCACTGGTGTGCTACATTGACATCCCAGACGCCGTGTTGGAGGACTATGTGTCCTTCAAGGGGGTCACCGATGTGTGCTGGGTGGCGGTGATATTGGACCCAGGTCGTGGGTCGGAGTTCTTTGCAAAGAGGGCTGGCATTGGCCATGAGGCGCTCGAGGTCTCCATGGCCCACCTTCAGCGCATTGCTCCACCATACCTCACCCGGGTAGTGGGGCAACAGGATGATACAGCGGTGTTGAAGAGATCTGCTGACAATAGGGTACAGAGCAGTGTGGGGTCTACCTCGTCATAGTGGGGCGGTGGAGCGTCGTTTCTTGTAGGTGTTGGGGGCAGCAGGGCTACCGGCACTCAGCGCTTCTTTGAGGATGAGAATGAGACATGGATGTGGCGGGGACAGGGGGTGGTGAGTAAACAGACGAGTACATGCAAAGGCACAAGAAGTAAGACAGGTCGTAGGGGCCGATCGGCTTTTGGAAGTCACATGCGATGTTGGAGGAGTGTCTAGGTCTGCGTACACTTGCATTGGACGTGTTTGCAGTGCCTGTGTTGTCAGCAGCATGCATGCAGGTTTTCAGCCAGAGCAAGGAGGTCATGGGGGAGAACAGGACTCGGCTGTCTAGTCAGACAATTTGAGCTCTCATGGCTCTGAAGTCATGGTACCGCCTGTTCCCTCTGAACTACAAGGACCCGGCTGCCGAGAGTGGAGAGGGTGGAAGTGAAGCGGGGGGTTCAGCATAGGTGCCTTGATCATTTTGTGCTTGCATATGACCACTTTTGCTCTCAAATTGCACATTTTACTTTGTTGCTCCTTTTTCCTTTCACAGTTCTTTGCTACTCAGTTTGTTTTTGCAACAATTGCTCTCCATTTGTTGTTACTTGTATGTTTGAAACCATCAGATGTCTCAACTCAATGAATACTCTATATCATAGATGTAAATATGGTGGAGAGGGGGGAGGGAGGAGGGGGAAAGGGTGAAGGGGGAGGGGGGAGGA
>SZWC01042143.1:0-10526 GCA_023375785.1 Penium margaritaceum
AAGGCCCCCCCCCCCCCCTTTCCATCGGGGAGTGTGAGTGACTCCCACCAAAAACTGGTGGCGTAAAAAAGGCAGCGTAAAAAACGCTAACAATTTTCTTCGCTAGCGTAAAAACCGCTGATGTCATCTTTGGCTCTACAAACGTGAGCAGTTTTGGGATCAAAACGTCATTTTTTTAACGTTTCAAATCCTCGAGAAACGTTTGCTTTTTTTGTAGCATTTTTTACGGTTAGCCCCATACTGAGCGCTGACATGGCTTCCACTGGTGACAAGGACAAAGGACCACCTAACCCCTTCTCCTCCTCCTCAGGGGTCCTGAGCCCACGCTCGTAGGCTATAGAGGACCTGCGGAGTCAGCAAGATGAGATACGTTGCGTACAACAGTAGTAGACCGACGCCATTCGCACGCACACTGATCTTCTTCGTACTCAGTCCATGGCCCCACAATAGACCTCCGGGGGTTTGGCAGTGTTGAACCTTTTACACAGTAGTCAGCATCCACATCAAGGAGAGCGGCAGGACAGGAGCTGCCACTTCTTGATCCTTTGGAGGAGGACCTTGACATGCCAGGCATGGAGGACGACACTCCAGAGAGGGAGATTTGCTTACTTGAGGAGCGTCTCTGCCAGCGGCACACGCGTTCCGGTTCCCTGTTCCCATAGATCCGATCCTCGCATGAGCCCTACCTCGATGACTTTTCTCGTCTCGGTGTCTTCCCCATCCCTCATCTTTCCATGCTTGTGGTTGCTTTCCCTACGGAGCGACAACCTAAGGACTTTGAGACACCGCCCCCACATATGTCAACGAGGACAACTTTGATTGGTGAGAGACTCTTTTCCATGTCTAGGAGACTTCAGAGGGGGTTTGGCCCTATCACCACAGTCAGTACCAGATTACAGTCCGTGCTAAGGTGCTAATTGCGGCTCGAGCGATGCACGGACTCCTTTACGCCATGCCACGCGAGACTGTCGTGGACTTTTGTCCTTTCCTTTGAGAGGCCGCCAGAGGTGTGGGTGCTGACCCACGTTGGGATTGGGAGCTAGCATCGTCCCTGCTTGCTGCAGAGACGCACACCATGCGTGCGGCCCACATCTGCGCCTTCCATTCCCTTCGTCACAGACCTGCCGAGCCCGCAGCCGATTACTGGTGGCGCGCCATGCGCATCTACACGCGCCTGGGGACCTTAGGAGGTACACATCTGTGGGCGCTTTGCATGATTATGATTGGAGTCCGTCTTGAGTACGCAGGCATCTTCTCGGGGTACAGTGACGCCGTGCTTGAGGCCTTTTCCACCTCTCTTCAGCTTCTTCCTTGGGCGCATCCGCTTTTCCTCCAAGTGACTTCCACCTGTGAGGCAACCGTTGCCCATCAAGAGAGTTCACTCGCGGCACCGGTCATCGCGTCACCACCGACGCCTCTCTTGTAGTGCACTTCTCCATCCTCGGGCACGCCCTCCTCTTCCCCTTCCACTCCGTCTATCCCAACTCTGACGCAAGGTGTGGCAGTAGAAGCACAGGGGAAGAAGGGCAAAAAGAAGCGTGGCTTGGGCCAGGAGCAGTCACAGCAGCAGCAGTCATCAGGTGATAGCATTGGACGTACCATTCAATGGTACAAGTGTGGAGGCGCTCATCGCTACACCAAATGTCCGTAGCCACTCGACTGGGCACGAATCACTCGCGTTCTTCAGGCTGCACACATACAGCGGTCTGTGTTGAGTGGCACAGCCTCTGGTCGCGCGGCAACCATTACCACAGCAGTTCTTGCATGCGCACTGGTAAGCAACGGAGACCTTGACCCACGTGACCGCACCATCCCCGAGCTTCGTCAGCTCGTGGCGCTTTGCTCTCGGGGAGGTACGAGTGTGTTGTCACAACCAGGTGGTTCACAGACTGTTTGTTGTTTTGTTCTCGTATCTCGTGATGACTTGTGGGGGGGAGCACTGCTGGCATGTGATGATTATGGGCCTGACAGTAGAGATTGGATTTCAGAGTCTCACCTGTATGCCCTTTGCCGTTCCCCCTCATCTTTTGCCGAGCGACTTCTGCAGCCGAGTGTTCGATTGCTCGTTGCATAGTGACGTCCTCTTGTCATGATTCGGGTGGTACTTGGATAATCGATTTCGATGCCACTGACCACATGACCTATTGCCGTAGTGACTTTGTTGTCCTCGTTCTTGTGGCATCTGTTCATTCTGTTTGCATAGGTTCTGGTCAGTCCTTGCTTGTCCAGGGTGTTGTAGTTGTATGCTTCGATGGTCCGTCTGGCCCCTTGTATCTTTCCAACGTGCTTTTTGTGCCTGACCTTGAGCTCAGCTTGCTCTATGTGCATGCCTGCACTTTGATGGGACTCTATGTAGAACACACTGCAGACTTTGTGACAGTGACTACTCTTGATACTCACACTGTTGTTCTTTGTGCCTCTGTTGTGGATGATTTGTATTGTGTGCCTCGTATTTCTTTTTCTCCTTGCTCCATTTCTCCTCTTGCTTGTGTATTTGTCACTAGTGTCCCGTCTGGTGAGCACTAACGCATGCTGCATTGGCGTCTGTGTCATGTGGGCTCTGACATTGTGTCGAAGCTCATTTAGACACAACCCGCACTCGGTCTGGACGCAACCTCTTTCAAGAAGTCACCCAAGACTGATTTTCTATTCTGCGCTAAAGGTAAGATGCGTTGGTGCACCTACCTTGACTCCCGTTCTCGAGCTCCTCGTCCTTTGGAGCTGGTCCATTCGGACCTTCTCGGTCCTTTCCCTCTCGATTCTTTGCCCGATCTGGGCTGATACGTCCTGACCCTGACCAATGACGTCATCCGGATGGAGTGGGTATAGAGCCTGCGCCAGAAGAGTGATGTTGCTCTCGCGGTTCCTCTTTGGCTAATGATGGCTCAGCGTCAGTCTCGCCACTCACTACATACCTTCCACTCGGATGGTGGTGGCAGGTTCCCTGGCGAGATGGACATTTTCTTTGCCGAGCGTGGAGTTTTGCACCAGGTCTTTGCTCCTGCCACTCCTCAGTAGAACGATGTCTGTGAGCATAGTAATCGATGCCCTCAATCATCCCAGTCATGCTGAGCCACCACACAATGTGGTTGCAACACCTGTTCCTTGAGCCGAGTCAGTCAGTACCTTCCATTGTGCTTTGCTGTGACAACCAGAGTGCTCTTGCCATTGCGGAGAACTCTGGTGTCTTTCATGCTCACACAAAGCACATTGCAGTTGAGCATCACTTTGTGTGTGATCTGGTGGAGCGACACGTGATCTCTGTCATATGGGTCGGCACTATCATGTAGCGTGCTGACTTCTTGACGAAGGCACTGGCGCGCGGGAGGTTTCTGGTGGCCATTCGTTCTGTTGGGCTTCGCCTCTTGCCTGAGAGTGGTTCGGTGCGGGGTGTGTCTATGCTTGTGTCATGACTGTTTCCGCACTGGTCCTTGCACTCATTATAGTGCTGCATGTGTATGGAGATGCGTACCATCGGGTCATGGGAGAGTGTTGTGATTTGTGATGTTCCTTTTGACCTATACAATTTACTGTGACCACACGGCCGTGTCCATGCTCGTGCAGATCCGTGATGCGGACCCAGGTGGTACCGGGGCGTTGTCTGGTGGTGGACTATCTACTCGGAGCTTATCGACAGTCGCCCCAGAGTCCTGGATGCTGTCCGGGACCTTGTGAAGAGATTCTGCGGCTTGTACAATTTCATCGCTGGACTAGCCGTGGGCCTGATTTGCATGTTTCTGCATTGTTTTTCTACCGTTTGTTGCCAGATGCATGCATGTGGCCAGTCAAAGCATCCGGCTTGAGATTGTGCACGTGTAGGTTCAGACGGCATAGCGTTTTGACTTGTCTATGCTGAGTTACGGCCAAAACAGTGGTTTAGGGCCGGTTTTAGGACAGATCTTGCACTGCCGCGTGCGACACCCGCCGTGCGGCGCTGCAGGTACTTATGCCGTGGACCTGTCATTTTTCATTTCTCTCTGCAAATTCTGTTGAAGCATTCTGACAGTTTGCCTTGTGTCACCTAGCGAGACCCTTGCCGTTGTGACTTGTGACTGTCTTCACCGTGTGACTAGGCACTGACGTCTAGTCAACGGCGGTATCGCTAGGAAGCTTCCATACATTTTCTCAATTTGATCTTGTTATCCATGTGTGATGGCTCATGTTATGGGCTACAACGTATTACAACAGCACTGGTCATTTTGCGACTGAATGTGGACCAAATCATAAGTCCTCATAACAGTCTATCCACACCCTCCTGGCGCTGCCACGTGTGGCAGACTTCTTACAGGTGTCGCTAGCAGTGGCACACGGTCTGTCAAGAAAGCTGGAACATTTATGAATGAAAACACACTTGGACACAAGATTCAGCACACACAATTAGTTTGCTTGCACTCATAGACGTACACCACATGGAGATATATACAAGGATCCGGATCCACACAGCTGACTCACTTTGGAGTAAATGAGTCTTGAAACCAGACGCGTTGTAGTACGTGTTATAGATGTACAGGCTGAGAAGTGCACCAAATACTGGAGGCAGGACTTGGATGTAGCTTGAACCACAGGGCGACGACCTTGGATGCCTCCTCACTGAGGAACCTCTATGACGATGTATGCGGTACACTTTACAAGGTCCAAGTTCTGGAGGCAGCACTTTGAGATCTGGACGTAAGACCTTGGAGTGCCTGATGGTTGGTTCTAAAGAGGTGGACTTGGGGCTGTGAAATCTTTGGCATAACAATTGTCGATTGTGGAGGAGGAGGAGGAGGGTGTTTTCGTAGTTGCTGCAGAGAACGAAGCATTATTTCTGCCCGAAGTCAAAAGCTGCGTAGTGCATGCTGCTGGTGGTGAAAAAAAGGCCTCGTAGTCCCCAACAATGTGCGCTCAAAGCTTCAAAGTGAGTGGTGAGGAGAAAACAGGTCCTTCTCCTCCCTCTCGCTTTGCAGTTCAACCAAATACTACGATCCTCGCAGTAAGTGTTGAAACTGTGAAGTTCGCACTTACCTTGGAAACTGCGAGGGACGTTGCGTGATGGTCGAGAAACAAAGCGACCATCCGCGAGCCACCTGGCGGTTGCAAGCCACCTGCCGATCGACAGAGGCTGTCGATCACGGGCATGCAACCTGGCGAGCAGACGCTCGCTGTCGTTGGATCCGTCGCCGATTTTCTGCGGTGGATTGCGCGATCCGCCTCGCCAGTTGGATAGTCCTCGACAGTGTTACGAGTTTATTCAATGATTTTATAGACTCACTTGCCGGTGATGTTGCCAGAAACGCCCTAAGCAGTTTCTCTGAAGCTGAAACGTTGCGAGTTAGGTGGAAAATTGCCTTAAGTTGTTTTCCTGACTGCATTTTGGGAGGAGGCAGCTGGGGGTTAGTAGTAACCTCCAAAACAACGACCATATGAGTGCCCCCTTCCACTTGTGAGGCACCAGGAGGCTCAGTGGAAGATCCAAACTCCATCATAAATGCCAGAAGTTGTGGCTCAGTTGTCTTGTCTCCTCACAATGCAATTTTCAGCCGTAATGTCCACTTTTGCGGGTTGAACTCCTATAGTGAGATTCTCTCGCGCAAGGGACCTGTCAGAATGGGAAGCCCAATGTTCTTCGAGGATGGAGCGGAAAATTCCTGTGATGAGGAGCCTCGTGTTTGTCCATGACTCGAGATCCCAAGTTTGGAGGAGGCGATGCGCTTGCGAGCTTATCCAACGTATGAGCTTGGGATCCCAAGCTCATACGTCCAAAGCAACCCATACGTCGAGGACTTTGGAATGGATCCAGTGTCCCTTGATGCTGATGTGTTTGGTGAGACCATTGAACTGTATTGAGTTTCAAGGCTAATTGTAAACTGGTTGTCCACGAATAGGGGCGTAGGTCCCTTTTGTGGAAAACCAACGTCTTCAAGGAGGTTTTGTAGATATGTGATTTCTTGCACGGCTTTTGTGGCGGCCACGTACTTTGCCTCGGTGCTGCTGAGTGTAACATGAGTCTGCTTCTTGTTGGAAAAAGAGATTCTCGCACCTGTGAACAGGCAAATGTAGTCCGTAATGCTGCCACGATCATCAAGTTGTGGGCCAATTTTGGTGTCACTATAGGATTACTACTGAAGAGAAGTGTCAGTGCCATAAAAAAACAGCACCGTAGATGTTTCTTTCAATTATCATTGAGCACGAGTCAACTCCTTGCCCATTCTCTGGAGACAAATCTTACTCAAAGAAGCCAAACGTTCAACTACGCATTGTAGATCTGGCTGCGTACAACTTGTTGCGTGCATGATGGATCCGACGTGCAAAAGATATGCTCTTTCATCCAGAGGATCTTGATCACTTTGCTGTGGTGGAAGTGGTTGGAGTGACCGTGGACTATCGTAGAACTTGTCAGCAATTTTGAAGTTTTTCAAAATTTTCTTGATGTGCGTTTAGTGCCCGAGACTCATGGTGTGTGCCTTGCGATTGTGATCGATGTTCGTAGCGAGGTAGAAACTCACGTCTGGCATGAATTTGATGTTAACTGCTGCTGCCATTGCTTTTGCTATTACTGCTTCTGTTGTAAGGTCTTTGCTACGCCTGATGATGAGGACGTTGTTGATGTAGACAACGATATAGCAGTCTGGTGATGATGTCGATGAGTATTGATGCAGAAAAAGGCAATCGTCATAGGATGAAGTAGTGAAGTTGAGGTTGTCAAGGATGTTTATGGTTTTCAGCACCAGAGGAGGGGACTCTGTTTAAGCACGTAGATGTTTTTGACGAGCTTGTAAACTCGTGTAATACCATCTTCATATCCCTCTGGCTGCTTCATGTAGATTTCTCTGTCCATTTCACCATTGTGAAATGGGTTGTTGACGTCAAGCTACAGAATTTCCCAATCATTTGTTGTTGCTAGGGAGAGCATCATTCACACTATAGTTTAGCTGCTTACTGGAGCGTACGTGTCAAAGAAGTCCTTCCCGAGTATGTGCATGAAGACTTTTGCAACAAGACGAGCTTTGAGCTTGTGGAGGTTGCTGTCTGCTTTGGTCTTTACATGGAAGACCCACTTTACTCCGACAATCCGGTGCCTTAGAGGAGGTTTGACGAGTTCCCACGTTCCCTCGGTGATGAGACTGTTGTATTCAGAGTCAAGTGCCTGCCTCCAACTTGTTGCGTAAGGGCCGGACAGGGCTTCAATGATGTTGGATGGTTCCGGAGGTAGGTTGTTGGCCGTTGTGAAAGCGACGAGCGTGTTGGTCAGAAAACACGCGTGAAAAGCATCTTCCTCTTGATGGATGGTGCATTCCGTAAGAGATGTTGTTGGTGCTCGTATGTCCATGTCTTTGAGTTGTTGCTGCAGCAGGTTTTGGAAGTACCTGAGCTCCGAATTGTGCGGGGCTGTGAAAGATTCCCGGAGTCCTCTCTTATTGCTGTGATTCTTGTCCTCCTCAAGCAAAGAAGCTTGTATTCACTGGTCTCCTTCATCAGGTTGTTTGTCAACTGCAAGGCAATGGCTGTCATCGCGTATCGTGATAGTTTCTATCGCCTTCACTTCCTTATCATGAGGGTACTACAGCGCCGTCTCGATGAGTGCATGCTTCTCCATATAGGCCAGGAACTGCTGTTTATACTGAGTAGTTGCTTGTGACGTCCTTGCTTTTGTCTTTGTCTAAGTCTTGTAAGTGAGGTTTTTGTAGAAGACGACATCGCGATAGTTGATACATCGACGGGTTGTGATGTCATAGAAGACACATGCCTTTTGTGTTTCACTTTGACTGATGTAGATCCCCAATGCGGCCTTGTCGTCAAGCTTGCACCGCCGTTCCTTAGGAACGTGGTAGAGTGGCATTTGTTGCTGATGTCTGGCCTTTTTTTGTGCCACGCGGTGTATGGAGTTGTTGTGAGGAGACTCGCTGTTGGTAGTTGATTTTTGATCCACGTTGCTTGTTGGAGTACTGCTGGCCACCACGAATCTTGAATCTGTGCGGGGAGTAGCTTAGCTTTCAACATCTCCTCAAGCGTACAATTGCAGCATTCTACCACTTTGTTCTGTTGTGGAGTGTGGGGTGTTGGTTTTTGTTGTTTGATGCCTTGCTCCTTGAGTAGAGCGACAAAGTCGCTACTAGTGAACTTGCCAACATTGTCTGAGGTGAGAATCTACAGCTTGGTCATGGCTTCGCGTTCCAGCTGTGGGAACCACTCGCAAAAGGTTTCAAGGAACGCTTCATGGCTGATGAGAGGACATGTCCAGATGTACTTGGTCGCATCGTCCATAAAGACCACAAAACACTTTTGTCCAGTTGAGGATTTGGTGAAGGGTCAAGAAGTATCCATGTGGACTAGGTGTAGCTTGTCTGAAACATCAGTTTTTGTTGCCGGATGGAAGGATTGGCGCGCCAACTTTGACTTGACATAAGGTTCACAAGGGTGACCTTGATCATCTTTGACAACGGTGAGGCCATGGACGAGGTTGTTGGAGAGAAGTAGTTGGAGTTGGTGATCATTCATATGTCAAAGACGGAGATGCCATGGTTCTGATGTTGTCACTTTCTGTGGTGGGAGGCTGACAACTTTTACAATTGTCTGTTTGAGACGACGAGAATAAAGTTGAAGTCTAATCATGCCGTTGCTTTGCGATTCTCCCTTTGCAATGAGCTCTCCTGTGACCGTATTGATGTAGAGCTCCATGTCTTTTGTGGTGAAGTGTAGTCCCTTCATTACCAGTTTGCCCATGGAGATGAGGTTTGCACAGATGTCAGGGGCGTAAAGCACATCAATGATGGTGAAGTTGATATTGTGAGCACGAGCTTTGAGATCTCTGATGCCCTTGATAGGCAGTTCCGCCATGTTCCCGACCATGACTGTTGAGGTTTTGGGGTATGGTGTAAGGTTGTGCAAGGTGTTGGCGTCGTAGGTGATGTGTTTGCTGCTTCCACTATCCAAGTAGAAGAAATCTGGGTGTCGTGGAATCTGCTTCTTTTCAACTATGGAAAGGTTTGTGTATCAGGAGAAGCCATACTTCTACCATATTTTATCTGCTGCCTCCTTGGTACTGGGTTTCTTGTCTTCATCCTCCTTCTTCTCCGTCTACTGCTCATTCTTGCCTATTACTTGGAGAGCTTGTTGATGTTTTGCTGGTGCCCCTTGTTGCCATGGTATAGGTCTTGATGGTGTGATGCCTTACCCAGTGGTCTTTACCGTTGAACTTCTCTATGCTGATTTTTTTTGCTTGCAGGGTGTTGGAGATGGCTGGCATGCTCACCAGGTCCGGAGAAGAGGGAGCCGGAGGCAAGAATTGTATTCCTTCGGCAAGTGTAAATGGGTTGACTGCTGCAGGCTGAGCTAATACAGAATGGGCTGCTACAGGATGGACTGCTGTAGGATGAGCCGCTTGAATCGGATTGGGGTTTTTTGGAGTTGCTACTTGTGGGTACTGCTGCATCAAGATATTGATGCAAGTTTGAGCCTCTTCTTGTAGTTGAGAGACCATCTACTGTGTTTGTTGCCTGGTTGTAGCAAGGTTGTCTTCAGCTTGTTGACGTTGCAGAATCTCATGCTGTCTACGCGTGTCTGCTTCCCGCATCTGACAGATGAGCTCGTTCTTAAGTTGGGTAGTATGAGCCTCAAACTCTAGGCGGAGTAGTTCCATTTGATTTGCATAGTGTGTCGTGATTGTAGGGATTTCACCTGCTGCTTTTCTTGACCATGTTGCATTTCTTGCATAAATGCCTGGCGTTGGAAGTCCTCCACTTTGTCCATGGTGCTTGCATTCCTTTTGTCTATTGTTATTGGTCACAGGCCGTCACCCTGCTCTGATGCCATGTCAAGAAAGCTGAAAAACTGATGGGTGAAAGCACACTTAGGCAAAATGTTTAGCACACACACTTAGTTTGCTTCTACTCATATACATACACCACATGGAAAAACATATACGAGGATCCGAATCCACACAGCTGACCCACTCTAAGTCTAGAAACCAGACGCATAGTAGTAGTAGGTGTTGTAGGTATACAAGCTGAGTAGCGAACCAAGTGCTGGAGGTAGGACTTGGATGTAGCTTGAACCACAGGGCGTCCACTCTGGATGCCTTCTCACTGAGGAACCTTAGTGACAATGTATGCTATGTACAAGGTCCAAGTGCTGGAGGCAGCACTTGGAGATCCGGACGGAAGGCCTTAAAGTGCCTAACGGTCGGTTGTTTGTGTTGACAACTGTAGGCATACTGACTGAGTGACTTGATGTTTCTTCAAATAGTCTTGAGGCACGTCCTCCCTTGGATGCCCCCGGCTGGGAGGTTGCAGGGAGTTGCACAACCTCCTGGGTGGTTGCATAATCACCTGGGTGGTTGCATAACCACCTGGGTGGTTGCATAACCCTCCAGGCCAGCTGAAGGGCATCTGAGAAGATGAAAGGTCACCAGGAAGCTAAAGGGCCACTAGCAGCTAAAGGGTTACACGCTGCCAGTGAGTAGAATTCATCCCTCTCTCCCTCCCTCTCTCTCTCTCTCTCTCTATCTCTCTCTCTCTCTCTCTCTCTCTCTCTCTCTCTCTCTCTCT
>SZWC01042152.1:0-10523 GCA_023375785.1 Penium margaritaceum
CAGCAAGAGCCAAACCCGATCAGTTTTGTCCTCAAAGCCTTTAGGCTGTTTTACATACAGTCCCTCTTCAAGTGGTCCATTCAGAAAGGAATTTTTGACATCCATTTGATGGATGTCCCAGTCCTCGCGTCCTACCACTGCCAACGAGGCATGGCTGGTTCCGTACTTTCCTACAGGTGCATAGGTGTCTATGAAGTCCTGGCCTGGTATCTGGTGAAAACCTTTGGCGACTGGCCGTGCCTTATGCTTGTCAATCAGGCCCTTGAGGTTCCTTTTCAGTTTGAACACCCACTTCACATCAATGGCCTTACGGCCGGGTGGCAAGGGCACCAGCTCAAACCCCTCATGTTCCAACAGTGCGTTCAGTTCTGCCGCCATCGCCTTTTCCCATTCAGCGGCATCTGGGCGTCCCCTTGCCTCAGCAAGGGTCAGGGGCTCAGTCGCACTGTGATCCATGACTACGGTCCCAACAGTGTGATAGAACTGTTTGTAGTCAACTCTGGGGATATCGCGCACAGATTGTCGCACCAGTTCGGGCGATGGTGGATCTGCACTTTCTGTCACAGCAGGCTGGGTTAGTGGGGTGAGACCTAGAGGTACCTGCGTGGCGCTGGACTCTGTGCAGGCTAGATCAGTGGATGAGAGCAAGTCCTTTGGCACATGGGTGGCCGTTCCACCATTCTGCATTGGTTGAGCCATCCGACCCACGTTTTAGGATGGCGGTGACATGAAAACAGGCACGCTTACATAGTCAGGATAGCGCTCAGGCATGGACAGAGAAGGAGCATGACGCAATGTACGGAACACCTTGTAATGCATGTGTTCCAAAAATGAAGCATCTCGACTTTCAACAAAGCAGTGGTTTATGGGGTCCCGAAACCGCCATGCCTTTGAAGCATGAGAGACCCCAACAAAGACGAACCAACGGCCACGTGGACTCAGTTTGTGCTTTTGTTGTGGTGGGGCAAACCAGACGCATGCCAGTGTACCCCACACCCTGGCTGGTCGTAGGTCAGCCTTTTCTTTGAACCATCGTTCCCATGGTGTCACCGACTTGGGCATTGGGCCTTGTGAAATACAGTTCCATACCCAGGTGATGTACTTCATGGCCTCTTCCCAAAATCCAAAGGACAGGCCGGACTCAATTTGCAGTGTGCGCAGTGCATCACCAAGGGTTCTGTGCCAGCGTTCCGCCACTCCATTTTGTTGTGGAGTGTAGGGTGCTGTGGACTGATGCTCAACTCCTTTGACCTTCAGTTCTGCTGTCAGTGTACCGAGAAACTCACCACCTCTGTCAGTTTGTAACTTTACAAGTGAACACCCTGTCTGGCGCTCAGCCAAAGGGATCCAATCTGTAATCGCGTGCTAAGCATCGGCCTTAGTTTTCTGCAGAAAGGCCCAGTGAAACCGGCTGTAGTCGTTAGTTAGGGTTAAGACATACTAGATTGATGACACTGGCAAGGGTCCTGTGAGATCAGCACGTAGGAGTGCCAGGGGCCTCGTTGTCGCACTGTCTGGTTTGGAAAAGGTTTGTCTGTGCGCTTTCCCTTCGTTACACTCAAAACATGCGTTAGGTTTAAGACCATGTGGACAGTTGTCAGGAAGCAGGCCGTGTGCTGGGGAGTGTTTCAGCAAGTCAGTGACTGTTTCAGTGTTGATGTGTGCTAGGCGACGCTGAATGAGATCTATATGTGCTGCATCAGTGCTTGTGACGATGTGCACTTGGGGTCGGCTCGCTCGGGAATGGACAAAGGGGAACAGTGCCAGTCTGTACGGCTTTTCAGTATGCAACGGCCCATCAGCCAGCAATGCACCAGATGCATCAAAGAGCATGCAACGTTGTTTCTGTGTAAGTGCGAACACATTAGCTTGTTGATCTAGCTGGCCCCCAGACAGCAAGTTGAATTTCAGCCGCGGTACATACAAGACGCCGGTCAGCCACAACACCCCGCCCGGTGCCTAGAGAGCCACTGTCCCCACACCTTCAATAGACAAGACCTCCCCAGATCCAGTCTTCATACCCTCAACATCGGATGTGGCATGCAATGTGACAAACACCTGACGATGCGGGGACATATGATGCGATGCGGCAGTGTCAAACAACCACTCGTGCATGGGCAATACGTGTGATGTGGTGATATTAGTGTGTCCCAACTTCTGACCTGGTCGCTGTGAGATGGCGGTCGGCTTAGGTGGGTGCAACTCCATGGGCAAACTCCATCATGTTCCTGGTGGCAGCACTAACGGCTACTGTGGCTCTGTTGTCTCAAGGTATACTTTTTGCGCCCATGCTGGTACAGGGGCGGGGTCACTGACGTATGGAGGAATGAAGACTGGTCCCTGATACCCTGGTGATGGTGTTGGTGCTGATGAGTACATGATCGGCTGCAGCTGTGGCGGACCGAACGTGGCCGCCCCAAAGGGTACCGGCGCACGAGGTCCAACCACAGCCTGCGTCGCCCATGTAGGAGGCTGCTGATGCTGATGCTGATGCTGATGCGGACAAGGATGAAGGTACGGCACCGGTGGCTGACCCAATGTCGGACGTGTCTGCTGCGTGGATGGAGTCATGATCCGCTGCAAAGCCGGACATGCATGCCAGTAGTGACCCGGCTGCTTATAGTAGTTGCAGGTGCCGTTTCCCGCTCCTTGACCACACCCTCGTCCTCCACCGCCTTGTCCACCTCGGCCTCCTCCACCCCCACGGCCTCCTCCTCCTCCCCCACCCAACTGATGGTGTGGAGGAAGGGGGGAGCCTCCTCCGAGATGCGCGAACGCACTCGCTGCTCCACCCTCATCTTTGCGTGCCTCGCCCTTCAGGATGTATTCATAGTTCCGTAACTCTTCGAACACCTCAGCTAAGTCGGTGTTCTCGATTTTGGCAACTTTCAGATTTTGAAGCAGTCCGCGTCGGAAATCTTTGTACGGTTCTCCGAGGTGTAAGAGAACCGGATCCAACCACTCCAGAATGGTGTAGGAGGCACCAAGGCCGAGGATGCGGCGACGAAGATCCATGGCAGCATCCCAGTATTCGGCAACCATTGTACCTGGCTTGGGACAAAGGTTGCGGAGCTTCTCGCGTAGGACGATGACTAGAGCTATCCCCTGCTCTTCCTTCCCCGTGGTCAGGTGCTGCCATGCCTCATGGGGTCAGGGTTCACCGCTGCGTGGATTTTTTGGATCCTCTCCTTTTCCCCCAAAGTGATAATGACGGATGGAGTACTGTTGTTTATCGAGAAGTGCGCGTGTGGAGGCATTGAACGCTCTCAGGAGCACCCGTGCGTCAGTGCCCTCGGGCGGCGGAGCTAGGTAGTAATCCTCAAGCCCATGCTCCGCCGCCCATGAGAGGAACACTTCCTTCCAAGACAGAAAGTCACGCACGCTAAGTGGGGGCGGTGTAAGGTCCTTGTGGGACAATACCCTGTTGAGGTCATCCCACGACATGGCCGTAGAGGTTGCGCCGGCAGCGGCGCCACCAGCAGCGCCAGCGGCGGCACCGGTGCCAGTGATAGCCCCGGCATTTGCACCGGCCCCTCCAGGATTGGATGCTGCTGCACTCATGCTGCTAGGGAGCCTTTCTAAGCTATGCTGCCCTCTCGTTGCTGCCAAAGAAAATTTTGGCAGCAATTCGCCGGGCCCACTTTGGGCCCTGATTTCTGCCACGAGCCCTAAGCTCGTTTGGGATCGCCTCTCCTGACTTCAGGACGTCTGCCAGGCCTTCTTAGACCTGCACACGTCCCCTCTGGGCTGGCAGACCCCGCCGTCACCCTTGATAGGGGCACGACGGCGCTTGGGCTCTCTCCCTTGGCCCCTTGCCCCTTTTAGCGTCCCTTCCCTTGCTTCCGCCGCCCCTAATCTGTGCGCGCGGCGTAGGGAAGGGCGTTTGACGCTCCTAGGGCCGTGCACGACATGCTTTTGCACGTGGCGCGGCTCTACTGTCGCTCATTACTCGGCCGCCCCCTTCTTTGCTTGGTGCCGTCTTGATTCCCCACCGTCTCGTGTCCTATCTAGCTCTGATACCATGAGGACCTTTCTACGAAGTCATAGCAACCTACGGCTCGTCAAATGGTGAAGCGTGGGGGGAGATACTCTCAGTTTTGCAAGCGGCCATGGCAAAAATCTAGGAAGTGAAGCTAGTAACAAGCCATAGAGGTCTTACGGGTGGGAGCTCGCTATGCGAGCTCCACCCGTGGCCCGGCAAGCGAGGTTCGCCGGCCACTCAATTGAACCAGGACGAATGCCCCGGAAGCCCAGAAATGGGCTCGCAAGTGCATGCGATGCCCGAGGGCACCTTAGACTAGGTCGCTATAAAAAACAGCCTGCTTTCTACCTACCCACAACCATAGTTTGAAGTCACAAGTAGGCCTACGTTTGCAAAACCTAAACTATGTCACGTCCTATTAAGAGGCACAAGCAGGTGCTGCGTAAGGGGATGAGCACGAGGGAAAGCTGTCGGTCTTTGGCAAAGAGGAAGAGGGCAGTGCATGCGGGATGGAGGCGACCACTCGTGCAGAGGGAATTATGAGTCGTCACGGTGAGTGGCCTCCACTCCCTGCGATAGAATGCCCTGCGCACTCACAACCAGCCACGAGAAGGAATATGTACAGTGCGAGATTAACAGCAACTAGAGCATAACTAGGGTACAACTAGGGCACAAGTAAGGTGCAAGTAGGATGCAACTAGGGCGCAACTAGGGCACAAGTATGGCACAACTAGGGAGTAAGTAGGGCACAAGTAGGGTGCAACTAGGGCGCAACTAGGGCGCAACTAGGGTACAACAAGGGTGCAAGTAGGGTCCACCTAGGGCACAGTTAGAGTACAACTAGGGAGCGACTAGGATGCTACACGGGCACAACTGGGTTGCAATTTGGACTGAACCAGGGCGCAACTGGGGTGTAACTTGGATGCAACTGCAGCGCAACTCGAGCGCAACTAGGACGCAACTAGGACGTAACTAAGGAGAAACTAGTTCATAACAAGGGAGCAACTCAGGCACAAGTATGGACGAACTAGGGCACAGCTAGTGCCCTACTGAGGCGTAACTAGAGCGTAACTAGGGCGCAAGTAGGGCGCAAGTAGGGCGCAAGGAGGGCGCAAGTAGGGCGTAAGTAGAGCGTAAATAGGACAGGGCGCAACTTTGGCGCAAGTAGGGAAAAATAGGGCGTAACTTGGGTGTCATTAAGACAAAACTAGGCGGTAACTAGGGCGCAAGGTGGATGCAAGTATGACGCAAGTAGGGTGCAAATAGAGCGCAACTAGGGAGCAAGAAGTTCGATAGCAGGACGCGAGAAAGTTGCAACTAGGACGCAACTAGGGCACAAGTAGGGCACACCTAGGGAGAAAAAAAGGTACAACTAGGGTGCAACCAGGGCACAACTTGGGCATAGCTAGGGCGAAAGTAGGGTGCAAGGAGGGCGCAAGTAGGGCGCAAGTAGGGTGCAGTAGGGCACAAGTAAGGCCAAAAAAGGACGCAAGTACGGTGCAAGTTAGGCGCAACTAGGGCACAAGTAGGGCGCAGCTAAGACGCAACGAAGGTGCAAGTAGGACGCAACTAGGACGCAAGTATGGCATAAGTAGGCACAAGTATGGCGCAACTAGGGCGCACGTAGGAAGTAAGCAGGGCGCAAGTAGGACACAAGTAGGGCACATATAGGACGCAACTAGGACGCAACTAGGGCAGAGGTAGGGCGCAAGTAGGGCGCAAGTAGAGCACAACTAGGGCGCAACTAGGGCACAACTAGGGGCCAACTAGGGTGCAACTAGGGCGCAACTAGGGCGCAACAAGGGGATGAATAGGGCGGAAGTAGGGCGCTTCTAGGCAGCTACCAGGGCGCAAATAGGGAGCAAACAGGGCGTAAGTAGGGTGCAAGTACGCTGAAACTAGTGCACAAGTAGGAGGCAACCAGGGCACAAGTAGGGCATAACAATGACACAACTAGGGCACAAAGAGGGCAGAATTAGTGCGCAGCTAGTCCGCAACTAGGGCGTAACAACGGCACAAGTAGGGCGTAAGTAGTTTGCAAGTATGGCGCAACTAACGAGCAACTAGGGCACAACTAGGGCACAAGTAGGGTGCAAGTAGGGCCCAAGTAGGGTGCAACTAGGGTGCAACAAGGGCACAACTAGAGCGCAACTAGGGTGGAACTAGGACACAAGTAGGGCACAAGTACAGTCCTAGTAGGGTGCAAGTAGGGCACAACTAGTGTACAACTAGAGCGAAACCAGGGCACAACTAGGGCAGAAGAAGGGCGCATGTATGGTACAACTAGGGATCAACGAGGGCGCAAATAGGGCACATGTAGGACGCAAGTAGGGCGCAACTAGGGCTCAACTAGGGTGCAGTAAGGGCACAAGTAGGGTCCAAGTAAGACGCACGTAAGGCGCAACTAGGGTACAACTAGGGCGCAGCTAGGGTGCAAGTAGGGCGCAAGTAAGGCACAACTAGGCCGTAACCAAGGCGCAACTAGGGCGCAACCAGGACGGAAGTAGGGCGCAAGTAGGGCACAATTATGGTGCAAGTAGGGTACAACTAGGGCACAACGAGTGTGTAACTAGGGCGCAACTAGGATACAACTAGGCCGCAAGTAGGGTACAGGTTCGGCGCAACTAGGGCACAACTTGGACCCAACTACGGTGCAAGTAAGGCGCAAGTAGTGCGCAACTATTGCGCAACTAGGGCTCAAGTATGCCGCAGCTAGGACACGACTAGGGCGTAACCAAGGCGCAACTAGGGTGTAACTAGGCCACACATAGGGCGCAACTAGGGTACAACTCCGGCACAAATAGGGTACAAATGGGCGCAAGTACGGCGCAAGTAGGGCGCAAGAAGGACGCAACTAGGTGCAAATAGGGTATAACTATGGCTCAAGAAGGGTGCAAGTAGGGCGCATGTAGGGCGAAACTATGGTGCAAGTACGTTGCAACTAGGACAAAAGTAGGATGGAAGTAAGGCGCAACTAGGGCGCAAGAAGGACGCAAGTAAGCCGCAACAAAGGGGAAACTAGGGCTTAACTAGGGTACAAGTAAGGCACAAGTAGGGTGCAAGTAGGGCGCAAGTAGGGTGCAACTAGGGTGCAAGTAGGACGTAGCTAGGGCGTAACTAGGGTGCACAAGGGCGTAACTAGGGCGCAAGTAGGGTGCAATTAGGGAAAAACTAGGGCGCAACTAGGGCGCAATTAGGGCGCAAGTAGGGTGCAAGTAGGATGCAATAAGGGTGAAACTAGGACGTAACTAGGGTAAAAGTAAGGCGCAAGTAGGGTGCAAGTAGGGCGCAAGTAGGGCGCAACTAGGGTGCAAGTAGGACGCAACTAGGGAACAAGAAGGGCACAACTAGGGTGTAAGTAGGACGCAGCTAGGGCACAACTAGGGTGGAAGAAGGGTGTAACCAGGGGGCAAGTAGGGTGCAACAAGGGCGCAACTAGGATGCAACAAGGGTGCAAGTAGGGCATAGTAGGGCGCAAGTAGGACGCAAGTAGGGCATAGGTAGGGCGCAACTAGGGCAGAATAGGGACGCAAGCAGGGAACAATTAGGGCGCAAGTTGAGCTCAACTAAAGCACATCTAGAGAGTGACTAGGGTGCAACTAGGATGCAAGTATGGCACAAGTATGATGCATCTAAGACGCAGCAAGGGCGTAACTAGAGAGCAACTAAGGCGTAACTAGGGCTCAAGTAGGACGCAAGTAAGACGCAACTAGGGCACTACTAGGGCACAACTTGGGCGCAATAAGGGTACAAGTAGGACGCAAGTAGGGTGCAAGTTGGGCGCAAGTAGGGCATGAATACGGCGTAAGTACTGTGCAAGTAGGGCACAATGAGGTTGTGACTAGGGCGCAACTAGGGGGCAACTAGGGAAGAATAGGGTGCAAATAGGACACAAGTAGGGTGTAACTAGAGCGCAACAAGGGCGTAACTAGGGTACAACTAGGGTACAAAAGTTGCAATCAGGGCGCAAATAGGGCATAACTTGGGCGCAACAAGGGAGCAACTAGGGCACAACTAGGGCACAAGTAAGGTGTAAATAGGGCGAAAGAAAGGCATAACTAGCGTGCAACTAGGACGTAACTACGGCGCAACTAGCACACAACTAGGGTGTAACTAGGGAACAAGAAGGATGCATGCAGGGTGCGACTAGGGCATATGTAGGGTGCAAGTAGAACGCACGTAGGGCATAGCTAGGGCGCAAGTAGGGTGCAGCTAGGTTGTAGCTAGGGAGCAACCAGGGTACAAGTAGGTCGCAACTAGGGCGCAAGTGAGGCGTAACTAGGGCACAACTAGTGCGTGACTAGGGCGCAACTAGGATGCAATTCGAGCGTAATAGGGCATACATAGGACATGAGTAGAACGCAAGTAGGGTGTAACAAGGGAGCAACTAGGGCACAACTGTGGCGCAAGTAGGGCGCAAATAGGGCACAAGGAGGACACAACTAGGGCGCACCTAGGGGATACTTAGGGTGCAAGTAGGACGCAAGTAGGACGCAAGTAGGAAGCACTTAGGGTACATCTAGGACGCGTCTGGGAAGCAAGTACGGCGTAAGTATGGCGCAATGAGCGTGCAACTAGGGCACAACTAGGGCTCAACTACGGTACAACTAGGGCACAAGTAGGGCGCAATGAGGATACAAGTAGGGTACAACAAGGGTGAGCCTAGGGTGCAACTAGAGCGCAACTAGGGCACGAGTAGGGTTCAAGTAGGGCACAAGTATGGTGTAACTAGGACGCAACTTGGGCGTAGCTAGGACACAACTAGGGCAAAAGTAGAGTGCAAGTAGGGCGCAAGTAGGGCGCAACAAGGGTGTTACTAGGGGGCAACTAGGGCACATCTAGGACGGAACTAGGGCAAGCAAGACACAAGTAAGGCGTAACAAGGCCGCAAGTAAGGTGCAATGCCGGTGCAAGTAGGGCATAAGTAGGGCGCAACTAGGATGCAACTAGGTCGCAACTAGCGTGCAACTAGGGTGCACCTAGAGGGCGACAAGGGTCCAGCTAGGACACAAGAAGGGCGCAAGAAGGGTGCAAGAAGGGCGCAAGTAGGGGACAACTAGGGTGCAAGTAGGGCGCAAGTAAGACAAAAGTAGGGTGCAACTTGAGCGCAATTAGGGCGCGACAAGGGGGCAACTAGGTTGCAACTAGGGTACAAGTAAGGCGCAAGGAGGACGCCAGTTCGGCGTAACTAGAGCAAAACTAAGACACACCTATGGTGCAAGTAGGGCGCAAATAGGGCACAAGTCGGATGCAAGTAGGGTGCAACTAGGGCGCAACTAGGGTATAACTACAACGTAAGTAGGACGCAACTAGGACACAACTTCAGTGCAACCAAATACAACTAGGGCGAAAGTAGGGCATAAGTAGGGTGCAACAAGGGCGCAACATAGGTGCAAGTAGGGCGCAACTAGGGCGCAAGTAGGGCGCAAGTAGGGCACGAGAAGGGTGAAAGTAGGGCACAACTAATGCACAACTAGGGCGCAACTAGGGTGCAAGTAGGGCGCAAGAAAGGCGCAAGTACGGCCTAAGTAGGGTGCAAGTAAGGTACAACTGGGGTGCAAGTAGGGCACGAGTCGGGCAGGGCTAGGGCTTAACTAAGCGCAAGTATGGTGCAACTAGGGCACAAGAATGGGACAACTAGTGCACAACTAGTGTACAACAAGGAAGAAATTAGGCTGCATGTAGGGTGTAAGAAGAGTGAAACTGGGATGCAACTAGGGCGCAACTCGGGTGCAACAAGGGCGCAACAAGGGTGCCACAAGGGTCCAAGTAGGGCGTAAGCAGGGTGCAACTAGGGCGTAATCAGGGAACAAGTAGAGCGCAACTAGGATGAAACCACGATGCAAGTAGGGCACAAGTATCGTGCAACTAGAGCGCAACTATGGCGAAACTAGAGTACATCTAGGGCGCAACTAGGGCCCAAGTAAGGCGCAACTAGGGCCTAACTAGAGCGTATCTTGGGTGCAGGTTGGGCGCAACTAGGGCGCAACTAGGGCGCAACTAGGGCTCAAGTAGGGCAAAACTTGGGCGCAACTAGGGCGCAATTAGGCTGCAAATAGGACGCAAGTAGGACACAACTAGGGCGCAACCAGTTTGCAACAAGGGTGCAACTATGGCGCAACTAGGGTACAATTAGGGCGCGAGTAGGACGAAATTAGGGTGCAACTAGGGCTCAACTAGGGTACACCTAGGGTGCAAGTAGTGCGCAAGTACAACACAAGTAAGACACAATGAGAGCGCAACTAGGACGCAACTAGGGGTCAACTAGGGCACAACTAGGGCGCAAGTAGGGCACAAATAGGACACAAGTAGGGCAAAACTAGGGCACAATTAGGGCGCAACTAGCGCGGAACCAGGGCGCAAGTAGGGCACAACTAGGGCGTAACTAGGATGTAACTAGGACTCCATTAGGGCAAAAGTAGGGTACAAGTAGGGCGCAAGTAGGGCGCAACTAGGCGACAACTAGGACGCAACGCAAGCGCAAATAGGGCACAATTAGGACGCAAGTAGGACACGAGTAAGGCGTAACTAGGGCTCTACT
>SZWC01042158.1:0-10517 GCA_023375785.1 Penium margaritaceum
TATCTATATCTATATCTATATCTATATCTATATCTATATCTATATCTATATTCATATCTATATCTATATCTATATCTATATCTATATCTATATCTAGATCTATATCTATATCTATATCTATATCTATATCTATATCTATATCTATATCTATATCTTTATCTATATCTATATCTATATCTTTGTCGATATTTATATCTAAATCTATGTCCATATGTATATCTATATATATCCATATCTATATCTGTTTCTTTTTCTATGGCTACATCTATATTTATATCTATATCCATGTCTATATATACATCTGTAACATAAGTTATATATAATATAGATATAGATATAAGTATAATTTTAGACATGGTTGAAGATATTAGACAAAATACACATAACTTTATATGTAGATATACGTTTGGATATAAATATTGAAATAATTTAGAAATTTTATTCAACAATGCGATTTTAATTTTTATGGATGAATTACATCATTTTAATTACAAACATGTAATCAGTATTACTTTCTAAGAAATAAATGTATCATTTTCACTTGATTCACCCATTTAGTAATGGTTAAATCCACATATTGTTCATGTTTTATGACATAGTGATGATTCATGAAGAAATAATATTGAAATATTTCATATGTATATTATTGAATAAAATGAGAGAGCAATCATATTTGACAAATTGAAGAAACAATTACTTCTTTGTGTATTCATTCGCTATTATTTGGAATTTTTAATTTCATCTTCATTCTAAAAGTTTTTATAATATATTTCTATTATTCGAGTTCAAACTGAATTCATTTATTCCATCCTCATTTCTATGTTGAAGGAAAATCTAATTTCTTCAAACCATACATGATTCATAATTATGTTAAACGTTGTTATGCATTGAATATTTCCACTTTATAATAACATAGTTACCAATTTCTTCGATTCAAATGTTCTTTCCTTCTTGTTTTTTGAAAATGTTTGCTTCATATTTAGATCTAGATTTGGCTCAATTGCTTTTGTCTAGTCGTTCTGTGAAAGGCTACTCTGGACATCAGATATAAGGCCCCCTGGCGCGGTTTATTCGGTTGCTTTCTGACCGTTGAACGGCGACGCATAATTCTTTTCTTCTGTTCGTAAAGGGTTTTCTTTGCGGCAAGGACTCTATCGCAAACCGTCAGGTTCGCAAGTCCAACTCTCCCTGTATTTTATTCTATTACTCGCCGGGCTTGCGTAGTTGGATTTCACTAGCAAAAGCCTCTATCCACGTCTCCGAGGACTTGGCCGTGAGCCCATTCCGACTGGTGACGCGGCTTAAGTGGCCATAGTTAGAAGACGCGTTTCTATACTTGGTTGCGGTATCCTGACGTGGATGAGGACTTCGCTGCCTCGCTAAGCGTGCCAACTCTGCCTGCTTTCTTTGCCTTCGCATGCCACAACTCTTGTTTTCCTATCATCCTATCCGTACTTGTCACCGGCTCAAGCGACTGCGCCAGAACACTACCGAAGCCGAATCCTGGGTTCGCCAAAAGGGGCCCAATACCAAAATAGACGAAGGGGGTGAACGACTCTGCGCTGCGTTGACAAGCCCAACAAGATTCGACGGACGATCCGGATGCATTGGTACCGATCGGGAAGCAGGAATGCCAGAGGTATTACCGACAGGGTCAACAACTTCGTTAGCAACCAGTTTGAAATGAAGGGACCGTGCAGCAGACCGTCACGTGATTGACGATACTGATATATGGACGCTTCCCTCGCTGAAGACAAGCTCCTTACTTCAGAGGGAACTTTTGCATCAACACTGCAAGCTGATCTCGATCAAGGTGCTCGAACACGCCCCCCCAAAGTGATGGAGATACTTGCATCGAAAGACGTGTTTTCCATCGCAATGTTGCGCATCACGTCCATCGCGCCAGACCCATGTTTCTCTCGATGCTCGAGTTCATGGAGAGATTCAAAAAGTGAAATTTGTCCTTGTTTAAAACTCCAAAAGTTCACCGAATGGTCCATAATGTCCGATGTGCATTATTAACGCACAACTGTTTATCTTATAGCTTTTTGACTAGGGAAGTTCGACCTAAGGGCCGCGTTAGTTGAAGCGGCTCCATAAGGCAGCCCTTTTCTCTCCATCGTCAACGAACGGGCCCCGACCACCAATCTCACTAGCCGTGGAGCCCTGCCGTTCGATCTCAGTGACAACAGGGCCCTTCGAACGGATCCTGCTTTTGAGAATCTCGATCCGGGGAAGTCCAGTGCTGTCGCAAGCCCTTGACCGACCAGAGCGAAGGCCGAGTCATCAGCAAAAAAAAGTTCTCCGTTCAACTTTGATATTAAAACGTCCTTTCTCACGCTAGTTTGCCTTCTTAAAACACATTATCCAGTTGGTGCTCGACGACGATGATTTCCATGCCGACCCATGCAGCGGGCTGATTTCTTGTCACGACGAGGAGTCACCAGCAGGTACAACAGCCGGCAGAGTTTCTTCGCGAGGGTTTCCATCGGGCCCTCGTGTTGGTCGCCGCCCAAATCCGGGCTCCCTTGCTGATGGATCCGGCAATGCGGGTCCTCGCGTTGGGACATCTGATAAACCAGGGCCCCTAGTTCAATCTATCTTTTTTACCAACATCGGTCAGTACTCTGTTCGTATCTCGATATGTGGGCAAATGTTCTGCTGTGCATCGAAGTTGATTGAGTTTGTATCATGATTTTGGAAGCAACGTTGCTCAACTCTGAACGGTGCCTGAAGCCTGCTTGGAAAGAGTTCAGTATTTGCCATCGTCTAGCTCCGAAGGTCGTTTCATGACGTCACTCGCGTTTCAACTCGCAATGGAGAATACGTGCCGGATCGCTTTGTATCAATTCAGAAAACAAGATGGTCTGCTGAACAGTCCATTAGTTGTCTTACGTGATTCAAAACGCCACTTCTGAACAATACTAGTTCGTCAAAAGACGTTTTTGCAGTAAGTAGCCACAGTCTCCGCATGGTCACTCCCCACTTTTTCACTGACGCTTTCCACATCTTCCTTCTGGTTTCAAACGTAATCAAAATGTCAGAAGAAGGTTTCGATGAAGAAATATGTGTCCAGCATTATACAAGAACATTATGCACAAAAAGATGAATATTTCTTATTCCCCCAAAACGATATTCAAGAACTAATCTATGTGATTATCCAAATATTGAATCAATGCACATGAGAATGAAAATATTTAAACTTCCTTCTAAACGTGGGGCAGTTTTGACCCACAAAAATAATAAGTGATAGTTAAAACAACCGTAAAATCAAAACCTATCTAAAAATTCTTTTCAACTTCCATTTCCAAACATGAATATAAAAGTATTGAAACTTGCATGACATGGCACTCATACAGAAAATTTCATGCCTTAATAGACAATATGTGCTGCAAAAGCACAATTAAAATATTTAATAAGTGGAAATTGAAATCTATAGAACACTTTAATTATCCAAACTAAATCATTTTGAACCTTTTCTTCATTTTAGAACAAATATGAAAATAAGAAGCTTAAAAAAATAATTATGGATGATTTTTTCATTTGAGTAAAAAAACAAAAAAATGCCTATGACATTTTTAGTAAAGTCTATTTCCATATTTGCACACGTTTTAGATAATGGATTCCTTCATAGAGTTTGACGGTATGATGTTTCCAAACTCTAAAATTCTCCATAACGAACATCACATAATTTTATTTTTAAAAAATTGCTAAAACTCAAACTCATGCTTTCAGATACTACAAATAAAAACATCCTCACAAAATTATTCATTCCGGGTAAACCATTGCTCAAAGGAAGTGGTTACATATATAATATGCTTAAAGGTGGAAATTTAATCATTATGTAGCATTCAGAGCCATGTGTTTCATATTTATATGTAGAATCACAACTTTTCCATCCTTCAAAAAGTTTATTACATACTTTTACCCTGTTCATGTTGAATTCACCATGATAAAAATGACTTCATTAAAGTTTTATAAAATATGCATTAGATAGAAAATAGAATTTCTATAATGTAAACATATATAATTTTACCAATTAAATCATAATTCAGTAATTTAATTTTTTATAAAAGCACAAAACTCTTAACCTTAATTGACCTGTCATGTCATGTTCATAAAAATGAATTACTTTACGAAAAATGAATCTGAAGGATTTTTTAAATATCATTTGAATAACGCTCTTTATGATTTATCCTTCAATCATGAAAACTTCCCCTAGAATAAAAATTAAGTCAAAACTCAATTTGATCTTCAGTTATTCTCTCCTTCAATAACAATATGCATTCATGCTTGAATCTTAAGTTTTGAAAAGGCATACTTTCTAACTAGAAATACCTACATTGAGCGTTGATTTTTGTGAAACATTTTATAGTATGCTTCAGACCAATTCAATGATGTATTTGCAGACTAGGAAAAATCTGATCTCAAATTTTGAAAACAAAACAAAGATTTGGAAACTGAGTGGAAAATGAGGATCAACCACGCACATATACGGGCTTTATACTGCAAGCCAATCTTAAGGGCCAAAAATATTTTATAAATAGCCATTTGAATTGCCAAAGGCAATAAAAATTGAAACTCATTCCTGATGAAGAAATGGATCCTTAAATATTCGGTAGTAACAATTTTTTTTTTGCGATACCGTACTGATCTTTGATTTCGTGGTCGAGCGATTTATGACTTGTAACCTGGATTTGCGACTGATGTGGAATATGTTTTTATTCTCAAGGCAAACAAACTGGGTCCTAGTTGTAGTCTTGATTTCTTTCCTTGCCCTTTCTTTCATTTGACAACCTTTCTTTATTTCAACTCTCACATTGAGATCGACCTTCAAACAAGAATGGGCGCTTTGCTGACTCCGTCCACCCCTACATGAAGGCCACCCGCACTGCCGATGTATGTTGAAATGCGAGCAACATCTGATATGTGCTACTCCAACATGTCAGAGTGTCCTCTACCGGGTCCTTCGCCTTCCCCTTTGACAGCTTGTACCAAAATTGTTTCAGGTTTGGAGAATTCCGGAGTGTCCGCACATTGTTTTGGACCTTCACCACCATCACATGCACCTACACATCCGGCCTGATGTTGATCTTTACCACCGTCTGGATGATGTGGCAAAAGCACATAAAAACCATGCAATGTCAAAGTCAGTGGGATGCTACGCCACTAGGTGCCTCACCAAGTTGAGGTTGTTGGTGGCACTGTAAAACGTAACAGCCTGCACCCGACCCTTCAAACCATACTCCTCAATGATGCACCAGGTACTCCCCTGTGTGCCTCTCCAGCAACGGCAAAAATTCCAGGGTCACATGGCAACTCTCCCATGTCTGGGGGCCCAACCAGTGTGACGTGATGCCAAGAAATGCCTTCCGCTGTGCGCTCATCCATATTTCGTAAGCGAGGGCAATCCTTGCCTCCAGCTTGGCTAGCGCCTCCCTCACTGCCTTTTGGTAGGTGGAAAAATCCATATCGATGCTAGGGGCTAGCCCATGTCGAGTGGGGAACACTGCCTTAGGGTTCATCTCAAAGACGAACCCCTTGAAGTTGTCACTTTCAACCAGCCTGAAAGGCAAGTTGTCAAGCACAAAGAGACGGCGAAGCCCAAACACAACCTCAAAGATTAAAGACCAAAATTTCTGATTGACCAAAACAGCATACAAATTTCTCCTTCACACCACCTCGTAGAATGTCTCAGACAACCTAGTTTGTTTTCAAGTTCCAGACATAAGTGATTGTTTATGTTTTTAAGAGTGGGCTTTTATACTTGGACATGTACCAAGTGCTCCTCTAGAGATACTAAACACTTTGAAGCGAGCATAAGCAAATGAAATTTTCCATTATTTTTCAATTGAAAAGCAAAAACTAATCTCGGTTTTGTGAGGTCTTTGCCCAAGCAAAAGCCGTAGTACTCAACAGTGCCTAGGAAGTTACTAGAAATTACTACGACTTTGACGTTGCAGCAACCTCATAGAAACTCTTGGTTGTTTCACCCAAATCTTTGGAACCAGGAGAAGAACCTTCACGTGGAATAGTAGTACCACCTGCTTTGCCACGAGTTCGCGGATGAAGTGATATCGCAGGTCAATGTGCTTAGTGCGGGCATGAAACTCTGCGTTCTAAGTCAGAGCAATGGCGCTCATGTTGTCACAGTTGATTGTAGTCGTTGTGGTCTGCTGCTATCCAAGGCTTGCCAGCAGCTCACGTAGCCACACGGCTTCCTTTGCTGCTTCACTCAGGGCAATGTACTCCGCTTTGGTGGAGGTGAGGGCAACGCACTCTTGCTTCTTGCTCCTCTAGCTGATTGCACCTCTCCTGAGCACAAACACGAACCCACTGGTCGACCTCCTTGTGACCAGGTCACCTCCCCAATCTTCATCACTGTAGCCGATAAGGATGAGGCTGTTGTTGCTGTTGAAGGTGAGGCAAAGGCTATTGCTGTCGAGGTAGCGCAGCACGCGCTTGACTGCCTTGCAATGCGGTACGCCCGCTTTCGCGGAAAACTTGCTTAGCACTCCCACTGCTTGCTTGATGTCGAGGTGCGTGCCAACTCCTGTGTACATGAGGCTCCCAAGTGCTGCTTGGTACGGCACTGCTTCCATGCGGCAGCTCTCCTGCATGCCGCGAGGAGTCTACGTCATGCTCAGCTTCGCTCCCACTTCTAGTGGAGTTGCGGCCTTGCGCGCTCCTACCGTGTTGAAGCGCTTGACAATTTTGCTAACGTACGTGCTCTACGACAGCTCCAAAGTCTACTGCTGCCGGCCGGGTTTGACCTGAAGGCCAAGGTAGTAACTGAGCCCTCCCATGTCCTTCATGTCGAACCTGGCAGCAAGGGTGTGCTTCACATCATCCAAAAGAGACTTGGAATCAGATGCAATGAGCAGATCATCAACATAGAGCAAGATGATGATCTGGATTGCCTCTTGTGTGCGCCCATAGACACCATGGTCAGCTTCACTGCGCACAAAGCCAAGGCTTGCTTGCTGCTCATCCACCTTGTGGTACCATGCTCGCAGGGCTTGCTTCAGGCCGTAGAGGGCCTTCACAAGCTTGCATACCAAACCCTCCTTCCCTTCCACCACACACCCCTCCGGTTGCTCCATGTACAAATCCTCTTCGAGGTCACCATTCAGAAATGCACACGTCACATCCATTTGGTGCACCTCCCAGTCTATAGCAGCAGCAAGAGCAAGGATCGCTCGGATGGATGGGAACTTTGCAACAGGTGCAAAAGCCTCATTGTAATCCACACCCTCACTTTGCGCATACCCCTTTAAAACCAGCCGTGCTTTGTACCTGAGCACCTTACCATCCGCACCACGCTTGCACCTAAAGATCCACTCGCACACGATCACCCGGCTGCCACTTGGAGCTTCCTCGAGGGCCTAGTTGTCGTTCTTCATGAGCGCACCATACTCCTCATTTGCTGCGGCATGCAAGTGTACCGCCTCGGCGCTGTGCATGGCTTCAACGAATATGGCTGAATTATCGGTGAATATGAGGAAGAGAAGCTCGAGGTAAATTTACTTTGTTGGTGGTGGAACGGTGCACAGGTTCACCAGCTCCTCAAGCGGCCTTTGTTTGCTTGTGAGGCGCTCGGATTGCCTCAGCGGCTCCCCATTGTCCTTTTCATCTCTTCTGCTACCGCAACTTCTCCCGCTTCAGGTACAAGTGCGGGAGCAAATTGAACAGCACTCAAAGGGCTCAGGTCCAACCCTTCACGTCCTCTTGAAAGACGACATAGCGGTTGCTGATGATCTTGCGTGTCGCGAGGTTGTAGAGGCGGTATCCCATGGTGTCGTAGCCGAGGAAGGCCGCCTTCACCGACTGTGCGTCCAGCTTGTTGTTGTTGCAAGTAGGCACGTGCACAGATGCGCCACACCCAAAGACTTTCAGGTGCGTCACTGTTGGCTTGTGTCCTGTCCATGCCTCCTCCGGTGTCATTAGCGGCACCGCGCGCGTTGGACTCCGGTTTTCCAGGTATACAATAGCGTTGACCGCTTCTGCCCAGAAGTTTGGTGGGAGCTCCGCATCTTGGAGCATGGTGCGAACACGCTCCATGAGAGTGCGGTTTGCGCGTTCAGCCACGCCATTCAGCTACGGTGTTCCAGGTGGGGTGACCTTGTGCTTGATCCCACGATGCTTGAGGAAGGTGCAGAAGTCGTTGGAGAGGTACTCTCCTCCACCATAGTTGCGAAGCACCTTCAACCGCCTGGCACTCTCATTCTGTGCAATAGCAATCCACACCTTGAAAGTATCAAATCACTCATCCTTGCCAACCAAGAAGGACACCCACGTCATCCTCGACTTGTCATCAATGAACGTGACAAAGTACAACTTGCCGTACAGCGACTCTAATGGCATAGGATCGCACAAATCAGAGTTAACAAGTGAGAGAAGCTCAGCCGCCCCTTTCCCTTCCCCCACGAAAGGAGCGCGAGTTTGCTTCCCTTGAATGCAACTCTCACAAGCCGATGCACCAGGTTGCTTAACCCCCTTGAGCTCCAGACCACGAACTATCAGTTGCATTGAGATGATGGCGCCAAAGCCGAGGTGACCGAGACGGCGGTGCCACAGACCGATGTCATGTTTTCCCTCTCTCGCTGCCAACGCTGAGTCGGCTTCCTTCTCCGACGCCATGTAGAGGTGGTAAAGACTATCCTCCTTGTTCCCTTTTGCAAGCACACGGTCTGCATGGGCAGAAAGGGTGTAGCCACCATTCTCAAAGCAGACCTGCATGCCTTCGGAGATGAGAGATGAGACAAAGAGGAGGTTAGCTACCAGCCCCGGAACATGGAGCACCCCCTTCACACGACGTTCCACATGCTGACCCTCAACGGACGCACAAAACACAATAGCACCCTCCCCAACCGCCATTTACACATGATTGTCCCCCATGTACACCCGACGAGACTCGATGACGGTGTAGACGACGAACCACTCCCGGCGACACGTCATGTGCCGTGTGGCTCCCGAGTCGATGATCCAGAAGAGGGCGGTGTTGTTGGAGACGTGATGGACCCGGATGGTGGTCACAAATCCACTCTCCCAATCTGCTGCGTTCGCAGAAGCGTTGGAATGCTTTCTCGCTCCCACTCCAGCCGCAGGGTCCGCCTTCTTCTTCTGGCATTCGCGCGCCCAATGGCCCGACTTCTTGCATTAGTGACAGTTCCCCTTCTTCTTCCCTCCTCCGCTGTTGCCCCTAGTTAGTGCAGTACCACCCCCATGACCAGAGTTGGTGATGAGAGTGACCTCCAGTCCGCTTTTGCCCTCCTCTCCTTTTTGCCGCTCCTCCTCAAACAACAAGCTCTCCAAATCGTTGAGGGAGAGCTTGTCGCCGCGCTGGTCTAGGGAAACAACGAGAGGAGTGTTACTGCCAGGAAGGCAAAAAAGGATGGTTAGCATGAGATTACGTTCCTTGACAAGGTCCTCAATCGCAGCAAGCTGGTGAGGGAGAGACTTCACCATGTTGATAAAGTCAATCATGGATCCAGACTCATCCATCTTCACAGTGTGAAGTCGGCAACGCAGTTGCATGTTCATGAGGATTGAATTGGAAGCATAAGTGGACTCAAGCTTTTTCCAAACCTCCTTTGGCGCGAGGATGTCACGGACAAGGAGCTGCTGCCGTTCGGTGAGGTGGAGGTAGATGGTTGCAAGGGCGCAGTCACGCTTCTCGCGGCCATGAAGATGGTGCTAATGGAGAAGAGACTCTGGAGCCACGTGAGGCTGACTTTTTTTTTTCTTTTCGGTTTCGTTGCTTCTCTCACTTGTCTTAGGGGTAATGTCCCATGGACAATATTGTTAATAGGGTCCTGTTTTCAATGTAAAGAGGTAGGTGAACCAACAAAAAACTATCTTATGCAATAACGTTTTGTCCAAACATATTTGTTTTGAATGGTGTCTTATGAAGAACAGCTTGGATTACGGCAAGGATGTCTACAAGTCAAACCAGACGAGAAAAGCTTCTACTTTCACATCAGCCAATGATTGTCCCTGCTTTTCATTGGGCGTCCGATTGTGACCATTGACCTCAACTGACAGTGTCAAGGGGTGGTGAGTGAAAATTTCATTGTCTGTTATCGAAGACGTCTTGGTATGTAGTCGCCTCAAGACAGACAGACAAACAGACAGATAGACAGATAGACAGACAGACAGACAGACAGATGGATAGACAGACAGACAGAGAGACGGAAAGACGGACAGACGGTCAGACGGACAGATGGACAGACGGACAGATGGACAGACAGACAGACGGATAGACGGACAGACAAACAGATGGGCAGATGGACAGACGGACAGATGGAGAGACGGAGAGACGGAGAGACGGACAGGTGGACAGACGGACAGACGGACAGACGGACAGACAGAAAAATGGACAGACGGACAAACGGACAGACAGACAGACGGACAGATAGGCAGACAGACAGACAGACAGACAGATAGACAGACAGACAGACAGACAGACAGACAGACAGACAAACAGACAGACAGACAGACAGACAGACAGACAGACA
>SZWC01042165.1:0-10514 GCA_023375785.1 Penium margaritaceum
AGGGGTCGCGTTGACCCACTTGCAGTTTCTGCCGGCGAGCTTTTGCAGCCGCTGTGGCAGCTGCAGCGGCGCCGCACGACTTATGCTGTGCCTCATCGTTAGCAGACCAGGAGTGCGAGGACGAGGAGGAGGACGTGCACTGCGCAACCTCGAGTGTTCTGCTGCTGCTGCTGCTCCTCTTCCTCCTCCTCCTCCTCCTCTACCACCACCACCTCCTCCTCCCCTTTCTACTTCATCTTCCCCTCTCATTGCTGTTGGCAATGGCACTGCACTTTCCGCCAGTGTATGAGACCAGGTGAGGACGTCGTATCAACAGCAACAAAATCCCCAGAACAGAGCACCTGAGAGTAAAGCTTGCTGCTGCTGCTGCTGCTGCTGCTGCTGCTGCTGCTGCTGCTGCTGCTGCTGCTGCTGCTGCTTCTGCTGCTGCTGCTGCTGCTGCTTCTGCTGCTGCTACTCCTGCTGCTGCATTCGGAAGCCTCAATACAGCATGAACAATTCCAACGGCGCCTCCTCACTGCTTCCACACGCCAATCTTGCCTGGCTCCTGCTCATCCTCCTGCTGCTGCTGCTGCTGCTGCTGCTGCTGCTGCTGCTGCTTGTGCTGCTGCTGCTGCTGCTGCTGCTGCTGCTGCTGCTGCTGCTGCTGCTGCTGCTGCTGCTGCTGCTTCAACTACTGCTGCTGCTGCTGCTGCTGCCGCTGCTGCTGCTGATGCTAGGGCAGATGCTGGTTCCGTTCCGCTGTTGCTGCCGCCACCGTCGCTCTCTGGCCGCCAATGCTGCTTTTCTGGAGCTGTACCAGCCGCTGATCCCACTCATTCTCCCGTTGCTGCTCAGCCTGCTAGTAACTGCGGCCCACTATGCTGCTGCTAGTACCTGCTCTCTGTGTCCTGCGGCTGCAGTGTTCCGTCTGCGGCAGGGAAACACGAAAGCGACATGCCCTTGCAGCTGAAGTGTTCTTTCCCTCCTCGCCTCCCACCAGTGCCCTCACTTCCAGTCGTCGGCAGAGGTAAGGGATGTCACTTGCCCTACGTGCTGTGGCCGAAAGAACTCGACTGCCACGTCAGCATCGACATTGACACGTGCCTCGAAACGAAAAAACCACTTCCCGCCGAGAGGACGAGCAGACGGAACCGATGCGCAGTGAACGATGGAACTCTAAGAGTTGCTGAACAAGACGTCCTCTCACTAATTTTCATTTCTACACCAGTCTAGGTAACTGATTCAGCACCGGAAGTCACAGAAGAGCTACACCCAGCCCCATGATACCAGAATCTGAAATGAGAATGCGAAAAACAGGATGTTTTAAAAACAAAATATCAAATTAGGGATCCCTGAAAATTATTTTTCATATCCTAATGCAGTGGTCGGCATCATACACCAATGAATTTAGATGGATTTTGGCCTTTCTCCAAGTATGGCATGTCCCTGATGACGAAATCAGCCATGATGTTTCTTGATATCTGAAATATTTTTTTCCATTATCTTTGGGGAATAATCATTATTTTTCAACCGTTTTGCAAAAATAGGTCAATGGATGGAACGGGTGACAATACAGGAGAATTGTTCGAAAATGGATTCAACTAGCCTCTATCTTTAGGAGTGCTACCCTATCACCAAAGAAGTCTGGGAGTTGAACCAACATCTTCGAGGATTTGAGACAGAAACTAATACAATACTTGATCAATCCACCAAGGGGTGAAATGGGATATTTGAGGAACTTGTACGCATGGTGAGAATATGATAAGGCTTGCCTAGTGAATTTTCCCCCGTCTGCAGTTTAAGAAAAAAACCACGAATTTGTACTTCAATCGAACCGTGCCCCACTTTGGAACTTTGATGATAGGATGCCACTGTTGTGATTTGTGACGTTCTTGTACAGCCTACTGTGACCACTCGGCCGTGTCCATACTTGTGCAGATCCTTGAAGCGGGCCCTGGTGACATCAGAGGGACGACGGGCGGCGGACCACCAGCTTGGAGCTGGCCGACTACCGTTCCAGAGCCCGGGACACTACCAAGACTCCTTGTTGTCTTTTTGAAGCCTCCACGAGTCTTTACAACGGACTGGCCATGAGCTCGATTTGCATGATTTTGCATTGCGTGTCCACCATGTGATGATGGATGCATGCATGTGACCAGTCGCAGCGTCCGTCTTGTGATCCTGCACGTCTAGGTTCAAACGGTGCAGCATTCTGACATGTGTACGCAGAGTTATGGCGGAAACAGTGGTTTTGGGGCGGTTTTAGGACAGCTCTTGGACTGCCCCGTGCGACACCTACTGTGCGCCGCGGCAGGTATTTAGGCCATGGACCTGTCATTAGTTATCTCTCTCTGTAAATGCTATTGAAGCATTCAGACACTTTCCCTTGTGTCCCCTAGCTAAACTCTTGCCGTTGCATGCACGACTTGTGATTGTCGTCATCGTCTGATTAGGCACTGACGCCTGGTCAACGAGAGTGTTGCTAGGAAGCTTCCTTGCATATTCTCATGGTATCAGAGTAGTGAGACAGTTCTCACTGAGTTGCGCAGCAGAGACGCAGCCGAGCAACAGCAATGAGAGTCATCGCTGCAGCCGATCCACTGGGGAATGTCGAAGACAGACGGTCGCCGTCGACGCAGCCCACACCCATTACCTGAGACCGTAGCAGCAGCGCTGCAGCCGTGCCAGCAGCACCATAGCAGCAGAGCAGCAACAGCAGAAGCGACAGCAGCAGCGCCGTAGCAGCAACTACAGCAACGCGTGGCGGCTACAACGAGTCCAGCCGCCGTCCGTAGCCGCAGCGGCGGGCGCGGCAGCAACAGGGAGCGGCGGCAGCAGCAGGAGCAGCAGCAGCGGCAGCAACAGAAGTGTAGCAGCAGCAACGGCAGCCGCGGCAGCAGCATCGGCAGCCGCGGCAGCAGCAGTAGAGCAGTAGTAGCTGCAACAACAGTAGCGCAGCAGCAGCAGCAGTAGCGGCACGTGGCAGCGACAAAGAGCAGTAGCCGCATCGGGCAGCAGCAGCAGCGGCATCGCGCAGCCGTTGCTGCTGCTGCTCCACACGCAGCCACGCAGTTGCTGCTGCAATTGACAGCACAGCTGAAGCAGCAGCTAAGCAGAAGTTGCTGCGCAGCTTTCGCGTAGCTTCCGCGCAGCCGCTGCACAACGGTAGTACGCTTGCGCAAAACCGCGAGAGAAAACCAAGAAAAAAGGAGCGAGTCGAGCTGACGTCAGCACTTTTTCTTGCTGACATCATCAGGTCCTGCTGACGTTAGCAACCACCTGCTGAAGTCAGCACCATACTTAGCAAAAATTTTAGCCGGACACTCAAACATTGCCAGCTTCTCAACTCCTCGAGAAACGCTGACGCTTCCAAAATCCGACAAACCGAACCTATTGACCCATACTGAGAGGCGACATGAACTCGTCGGAGAAGGGGAAAGCGACACATGATCCTTCCTCCTCCTTTTCTCGGGTCCAGAGCCCACGCTCGCAGGCCATTGCGGACCTGCAAAGCTAGCAGGTTGAGATGCGTCGCTTATAGCGGGAGCAGACTGATGCCATCCGTACGCTGGCTGAGCTTCTGCGTGGCCAGTCCACAGTCCCACGACAGGTTTCCGAGGGAGCTGCCGATGTCGCGGTCTCTACACAGCAGTCGGCTCAAGCACTCGTTACAGGAGCTCGACCTGACCCACCACCTTCTCACCTCCTGGATGATGAGCCATTGATGCCAGGCATGACAGACGACTCCCCAGATCATGAGATTCGAGTTCTTTAGGAGTGTCTCCGTCAGCTACAGACGGGAACCAGATCTCCTCAGATTCCTCCGGTGCGATCGTCACCCGACTATCCCTGTGACTATCCCCTTCCAGGAGTCTTTCCCGTTCCTCATCCCCCTTGGCCTGTGGTTGCTCTCCCCACGGAGCGGCAACCCAAGGACTTTGAGAAACCACCTCCACGGTACATCATAGATGACGGCTTCGACTGCTGGGAGATCCTCTTTCAGGTTTGGGCTACTTCAGAGGGCGTGTGGCCCTACTGCCATAGCCCGTATCAGCCTACATACCGAGCACAAGTACTGACAGCATCGAGAGCGATGCGCGGACTCCTCTATGCCATGTCACGCGAGACCGTCGTCGACTTCCGTCCCTTCCTTGGCGAGCCCGGCACAGGCACCAGTGCCGATCCACGCAAAGGTTGGGATCTTGCCTTATCCCTACTGGCCGCAGAGACGCACGCCACCCGTGCAGCACACATTTGTGCCTTCCACTCTCTCCGTCAGGAGCCTGAAGCCGATTACTGGCGACGCGCCATGCGCATCTACACGCGCCTTGGGACCTCTAAAGGCACACATTTGTGAGACTCCGTACCATGATGCTCGGAGTTCGCCTTGAGTATACTGACATCTTCACATGGTACAGCGACGCTGTCCTCGAGCCCTTTTCAGCCACTCTGCAGCCTCTCCCTTGGGCACATCAGCTCTTCCTCTAGGTGAATTCAGCCCGCGAGGCAGCAGTGGTCCATCAAGAGACTTCCCTTGCTACAGCAGTCGTCGCATCACCACCATCATCCCTCCTACAGTCTCCTTCTTCATCCTCCATCACGTCCTCGTCTTCCTCCTCCTCTTTGGCCCCGCCCACACCCACTCAGACACAGGGTGTTGCAGCAGCAGCTCAGGGGAAGAAGAAGAAGGGGAAGCGCGGATCAGGTTAGTAGCAGTCCCTGCAGCAGTCGTCCTCCAGTGGTAGCAGTGGACGTTTTGTTCACTGCTACAACTGTGGAGGCGCCCATTGCTACACAGAGTGCCAGGAGCCACTCGACTGGGCGCGGATTACTCGTGGGCTCCACACTGCACACGCCCTCCGTTCCACGTCCCGCACGACATCCTCGCCATCCTCCGGATGCGTGGCGGCCACGACTGCAGCTGTTCCCGCTTCTCCACCGACGAGTAGCAGCGATCCGAACCGACGCAACCGCACCATCGCTGAGCTTCGACACCTTCTGGCGCTCCGCTTTCAGGGAGGTACGAGTGTATTATCATCGTCGGGTGGTCCACAGACTATCTGTCCGTCCGTTCCTATGACTCGTGACGACGCGTGTGGGGGAGAACAGTTAGCATGTGATGATGATGGGCCTCACTGCACCGATTGGGTTCATGAGTCTCATCTTTGTGTCATGCATCGTTCCTCCCCAATGATGGCTCAGCATCCCTCTAATGCCGAGTATTCCATTGCCCGTTGTACAGTCACGTCTACCAGTCGTGACTCTGGTGGCACTTACATGATCGATTCTAGTGCCACTCATCACATGACGTGTCGTCATAGTGATTTTGTTGTTCTCAGTCCTGTCACGTCTGTCCATTCCATCTGTACAGGCTCTGGTCAGTCCTTGCTAGTCCATGGTGTTGGGGTTGTATGTTTCGACGGTCCGTCTGGCCCCATGTCCCTTTTTGACGTGTTGTTTGTGCCAGATCTTGAGCTCAGCCTGCTTTTTGTGCGTGCCTGCACAGTGATGGGTCTCTCTGTGGAGCATACTGCAGACTCAGCGACTGTGTCTGCTACTGACACTCACAGTGTTGTCCTTCGTGCCTCAGTTGTGGATGATCTATATCGCATCTCTCGTACCTCCTCCCGTTGCTCCCCTTCCTCCTTCGCTCGGGTTTTGTCACTGGTGTTCCGTCTCCGGAACACCAGTGGTTGCTTCATCGTTGTGTGTGTCATGTGGGCTCTAATACTGTGTCGTAGCTCATTCGGACACAGCCAGCTCTCGGTCTTGACACGGCTTCTTTCGAGAAGCCACCCACCACCGACTGTCTCTTTTGCGCTCAGGGGAAGATGCACCGATGCACCTACCCTGACTCTCGTTCCCGAGCGCTTCGGCCTCTAGAGCTAGTTCACCTAGACCTTCTCGGTCCTCTTCCGGTCGAGCCCCTCTCTGATCGGGGCCGGTATGTTCTGACTCTAACTGATGACTTTACCCGGATGCGGTGGGTCTACAGCCTACGTAAGAAGAGCGACGCTGCCCTTGCGGTTCTACTCTGGCTCGTGCTGGCTGAGCGTCAATCATGTCACAGGCTGCATACTTTCCGCGCGAATCGCGGCGGTGACTTCCTTCGAGAGATGGACGGATTCTTTGCCGAGCACGGGATTTTTCACCAGGTCTCCGCTCCTGCTACCCCTCAGCTGAACGGTGTTTCCGAGCATTGGAACCGCACCATGGAGGATGCGGTTTGCACTATGCGGTATGAGCGCGGTCTCCCTGAGTCCTTCGATTTTGAGGGCTTTGCCTACATGACGTGGGTCTGGAACCGCCTCCCTCACGGCCCGCTTTGAGGCCACATTACACCGTATGAGCTCTGGTTTGGAGATCGTGCTGACCTTCGTCTTGCTCGCGTCTGGGGATCCCTGGCCTCCGTGTGGTACACCGAGCACCAGTAGGGGTCCAAGGTCTCACCTCGGGGTCGCTTGTGTGCCTTCTTAGGCATCTCCCCGCGGTCGAAGGCTTGGCGCTTCTGGGACCCCACTTGTCGTCGCGTCATTGAGTCTCGCGACGCGCTCTTTTTGGAGTCTCTCACCTACCGTGACCTGACTTCAATAACAGTACTCTCCGCCACGCATGTTCCTACCTGTGAGGGTTCTCGGCGGATGGGGGAGACTTTTACGCCAGCGAGCACCTCTTATCAGGGTGATGTTTCCGTTCGAGCCCCCTTTACCTCTCGGTCTCCGGCCCTTGATGATCCAGCGATCATCGCTGTCGGTCCAGAGACCTCGCCTGTACAGCCTGTTTCACACCCGTCATATGTCCCCGCTTCAGCTCCCGCGCCTCCTTCTGCACCAGTGCCTGCGTCAGCCGGCACTCGTGTTCCTGTGTCTGGTCCAGTCTCGCCTACTCCGGTACCTGTGTCTGCTGGCACTCCTGCCTCTGTGTCAGGTCCAGTCTTGCCTGCTCCTGCTGTCATATCCAGCCCCGTGTCCCCCACACATACGTCTCCTCGCACGGCATCACCGGTTGCCTTGCCTCAGCCCTCACCAGTTGTGGTCATGCCTTTCCCTAAGCCTAAGGTGCGCCCCTCAAGCCCAGGTGAGCTTGGTGGCCATCTTCGACCACTGGATTCCGGAGCTCAACGAGCGTCGAGCCTCGCACCCAGGCGCCCCTCTCGCAGCATCGCAAGTGGTGACCCCGGTACAAAGGCCCTAGGCCTGTGTGTTCGCATTGAGCTCACAGAGGTACATCCAGCGTGCCCTGTCGGGCACGATCTCGTCACTCACCAGTTCCATATCACTTTTGATGCAGCAGCTGATCTTGTGGTCGTCAGGCCTAGCACCGAGGCATGTGCCCTTGCCACATAGAGCTCTCCCTCTGTGGTGCCCGACCCCGGCACCCTGAGGGAAGCTCCCTCATCACAGGATGCTGACGCTTGGCAAGTTGCCTGCGAGGATGAGCTTCGCGCTATCCGAGAGCATAGAGTCTACGAGCTTGTCGACCTTCCACCTGGAGGAAGGCTATTCATGTCAAGTGGGTCTTTTGCAACAAAGTGAAGCAAGATGGCTCACTGGAACGCTACAAGGCCCGCTTGGTTGTCAAAGGGTACTCTCCGATTGAGGGCGTCGATTACACCAACACTTTTGCCCCTGTCGTCCGCATGACCTCAGCTCGAGCTCTGTTTGGTGTAGTGGCTCAGCATGACTGGGAACTGCACCAGATGGATGTGAACAATGTGTTCCTCCATGACTCTCTGGATGAGGAGATTTACGTGGCTCAGCCACTTGGCTTTGAAATGGTGACAAGGTCTGGCGCTTGCGCAAGTCTTTGTACGGCCTCAAGAAGTCTCCACGGTGTTGGAACTAGGAGATCATCAGCACTTTGACTCGTGCAGGATATGTACAGAGCGAGCCAGATCCCTCCCTCTTCATCCTACTGACACCCGAGCGGTTCACCGCCATCCCAGTCTATGTCGATGACCTTCTGATCGCGTCTCTGTCCCTGAAGGCCATGAAGGAGGCCAAGGCTGTCCTTCAGACTACCTACTGGATGAAGGATCTCAGTCCTGCATCAATGTTTCTTGGTATGGAGATTGTGCAAGATCGCAGGCGTCGGGCGCTGTTGCTGCATCAAGCCCAATACACACGAGTCATGGGGAAGGGTTTCAGCGATCTCCTTGGTGCAGTGCCCACCGCTACCACATCTCTCACACCCGATGGGTAGGATTTCCTGAAGGTGGATGATCCCACACAGCTAGGGGAGACAGTAGATGTGACCTTGTACCTCCGTCTCATCGGATCTCTGATGTACCTGGCCACTACCACATGTCCTGACATCGCTTTCGTTGTCAACCTCCTCGCTCAGTTCTCGCAAGCTCTTTGTGCTAGAGCCCTTCACATAGTTGTGCGAGTGGTGCGGTATGTGGTCTCCACACTGTACCTCGGACTCTGCCTTTGTCGGCAGTGTTCGATGGTCCTTCACGGCTACACTGACAGCGACTGGGCTTGGAGCCCAGATGGACGCAGCCGTATTAGCTACGTGTTCTTGCTCGATGGTACGTCTCTATCTTGGCGTAGTGGGAAGTAGGGCTGCATCGCACGTAGCTCGTCAGAGGCAGAGTACGTTGCTTTGGGCGCAGGGGCTGCTGAGGCGGTATGGCTACAGCTCCTGTTTCTTGAGCTTGGTTAGTTAGTACCCGCCATTGTGCTTCGTTGCGACAACCAGAGTGCTCTCGCCATCGCGGAGAACTCCGGTGTCTTTCACGCTCGCACGAAGCACATTGCGGTTGAGCATCACTTTGTGCGTGATCTGGTGGAGCGACACGTGATCTCTGTCATGTGGGTTGGCACTGACATGTAGCGTGCTGATTTCTTGACGAATGCACTAGCTCGCGGAAAGTTCCTGGTGGCCATTCGTTCTGTTGGGCTTCGCCCCGTGCTTGAGGGTGGGTGAGTGTGGGATGTGTGTCCGTGTCCCATCTGTTTCACACTCACTATTGTACTTGTCCCAGTGCTGCACGTGTATGGACATGCGTACCATCGGGTCATGGGGGAGTGTTGTGATTTGTGACGTTCTTGTATAGTCTAGTGTGACCACTTGGCCGTGTCCATACTCGTGCAGATCCTTGAGGCGGGCCCTCGTGACATCGGAGGGACGAAGGGCGGCAGACTACCAGCTTGGAGCTGGCCAACTACCTTTCCAAAGCCCCGGACACTGCCGGGACTCCCTGCTGTCTTTCTGCAACCTGCAGGAGTCTTTTCGGCGGACTGGCCATGAGCCCGATTTGCATGTTTTTGCAGTGCGTGTCCACCGTCTGATGATGGATGCATGTATGTGACCAGTCGTAGCGTCCGTCTTGTGATCCTGCACGTCTAGGTTCAGACGGCGTAGGTTCCGACATGTGTGCACACAGTTATGGCCAAAAGAGTGGTTTTTGGCGGGTTTTAGGACAGCTCTTGGACCGCCGTGTGCGACACCCGCTGTGCGCCGCGACAGGTATTCAGGTCATGGACCCTTCATTTGTTATCTCTCTCTGCAAATGCTATTGAAGCATTCAGACACTTTGCCTTGTGTCCCCTAGCCAAACTCTTGCCGTTGCGTGCACGACTTGTGATTGTCGTCACCATCTGATCATGCACTGAGGCCCGGTCAACGGGGTGTTTCTAGGAAGCTTCCATGCATATTCTCAGCCACGACTCTAAAAACTAAATGAGTAGTGCCATACGGTCAAGGAGTTTATGTTGAACCCGACCCTGGTTGGTAGTTGCAGTAGATGAACTGGAGGAAACTTTCTTCTTCATTTTTCTGATTTCAACGTTTTTCACATCATTTTTGTTTCGTATGTAGGTTGTGTCAATCGAAAGCCATCTTCACCTGCATGGTCATTCCGTTTTGGTATGAAAGATATGTGGAAGGCATTCATCCCTGGGCCAAACAACCGTTCTACACATTCCGCATGGGGGGTCATAGCTAGAAAACCTAGTGCAGCATGTTGGGCCAGCAACGTTGATGACGAAGCGTGCTGGAACCCACGCTTGTTTCTTAGGCTGCCCCCTTAGTCTGCTGCACCAGAGTTGTCTGAGAGCTGTGGTGTTGTTATTGAGAAACGCGTGCGCCAGAGTTAGCGCCAGACAACAGCTGAAAATTGGACATGACTCATTAGGAAATAAGAATAAGCAACAATGGGAGACCCCTCCAAGATCTAACCCCCCACACCACCTACCAGCTCTGTAGAGCTTGTTGCTCTGTTTTCTGGCCAATCAGGAAATGACCTATTTTTCAAGCAGGCATGGTTAGATCTGTTGGCCTGAGGGTGAGTGTGCACCCTGGAGGGTCCCTAGCAGTGGCTGGTTCACACTACCAACTGTTTTTGGAGAGACTGAAACTATGGAGGCAACTGGTTCCAAGGATGGCAAAATCTGGTCAAAGAGTGAGGCAATAGTTTTGGCCTCAATTGGATGGGAATCAACACTTGATCAAGGCTCACAAGCAGTGGCATTTTATAGCCACTGATCTAAGCTTTCCAGAACACCAAAGCATGCCAGATTTGGAGC
>SZWC01042169.1:0-10510 GCA_023375785.1 Penium margaritaceum
GAGAGAGAGAGAGAGAGAGAGAGAGAGAGAGAGAGAGAGAGAGAGAGAGAGAGAGGGAGAGAGATATAAATTGACAGAAAAGTTGACTGGAAGATGTTGATACAAAGAGATATAAAGACAACAAACATTGAAAGCACATTATAAACGATTAACATCTTAAACAATAGATACATAGAGAGATATCTAGACAAATAAACAAACAATGGGACATCCACGCACACAAATAGATACAGATATTGAATGATACACAAAGGCATTGGCATATGGAAAAACAAAAAAAGGGATAGACGTGGAGATAATTAAAGAGATAGGTAGGTAGAAAGAACATAAAAGAGACAAAGACACAGAAAGAAATCAATATAGAAATTAAAATAAGGATTGATGGATAAATGAATGCAAAGAAACATCATAAACATGAAGAGATTTCAAGATTAAAAAGAAAATCAGGGAGATATTCCAACGGAAGAGCAAGCTAGTGTTCAGATAGACATATAAATAGATGTTTAATGAGACGTATAAGCATAAATATAGATTGATATCTAACTAGAAATGTTAACCAAAACATATAATTGTAGTGAGAGATACATCCTATAGGAATAAGAGGTACACACAAAACAAATAGGTAGATAGAAAAATATGTAGGTAGGGAATCAGACAAACACGAAGACAAAATAGAAATTATTGATATAAAAGAAGGCCAAAACACATTTACATAGACAAAGAGAAGAAAAGTAAAGTTTAAGACCCAAAAAAAAGGACATGAATACATGTGGATTTACACACTGACTTACAAACATATAGAAAGTCTCACACAGACATATAAGTGTAAATTTTAACAAGAATTCAAATAAATGCATTAAAAATAGAGAGACAAAAAATATAAAAAACAAATGAATACATAGAAAATCAACCAAATACATAGATAGATAAATATAAATAAATTAACAGAGATTTTTTTAAAAAAAGAAAATTTCATAGAGGAACATCGAGACACGCAGACATCTATATAATAAGATCAATAGGTAAAGGGATAGATTGATTTACAAAGAGATAGATGACCGAGATTAAGTCAGAAATATAGATACGTAGACATATAAACTAATAGGAATAGACATAGAACAAAAAGATAAAATGATGTATAGAAAATCATAGATCTAGACAAGTAGATAGAACAAAAGATATATGATAGATAGATAGATTGATAAAGAGATGTGGAAATAGGAATTTTCAAAGAAAGACAAATAGAAAATCAGAGAAAGAGAAATAAATGGATAAAAAGATAGATAAACAAACGACATACCTAGAGATATAAAAATAGACATGCATGTAAAACACATATGGAGAAATAGAAACACAAATACATAAACATATAGAAACACAAAAAAGTAAAATAGACATACAATCTAATAAAGAGACAAGTAGAAGGATAGATGGATAGATTGAAAATAAATGAGCAAAATAAGCAAACAAGCAGACAATAAAACAGAAAAGCTCATTCAAATTCATAATTTGAGATGTACCAACATATAAAAGAACAAACAAACATATAATCCGAAAAAAGATATAGAGATAGAGCTCCTAAAGAAATGAGAGCAATATTTAAAGAAACATAGATTGAGGAAAAAGACAGATTAGGAAAATGAGAGGTAGATATCTACATAGATAGATAAAAACATAAGAAAGCACACATATAAACAAAAACATTGATAGAAAAATAAAACAAACAAAACATAACAAAGCACACACATACATACACAATTATAACCATACATTTATTCAGCGATAGACAGACATGAACAAAAAGAGAGATAATGAGATAAACACATAGAAAACCAAAGGATTAGACATTTTCAATGACAAATATTAACAATAGATTAGAAATGAAACAAGAAAGTAGCGAGATAGTGACCTAAAAAGATAAAGAAGATGATGAATAGATTCAAAGACTGACAAAGAGATGTACATTCAAAGTTTTACATTGACACAAAGGAACACACATAGAAGGAAAGACACATAGATCGACTTGAAAGCAGTTTTGTCATGAACACAAAGAAACAAATATTTATACTGACGGTTATAAAAGACGTTAATAGGTCACATGTAAGGAAGAAGAGAAAATAGATAAGATGGGTAGATAGATAGATGAACAAGAGTATACACAATTATAAACAAATTACAAATGAGTGAGAGTTTGAATTAAAGAAGCATCAAAAGAAGTAGTAAGGGAATGATGGGAAAACAGAAAAAGAGACAAAAAGAAAGAGAGATAGAAAAACTAATTAAGATATTCACAGACAATGAGACAAACAAATAAATAGACATATAAGAATAAAAATATAAAATTTTTATTTTTGTTGATAAGGATAGATATAGAAATATATTGAGAGAAAGATGCACTATGACGGAGAGTAGGAGACAATGAGAGTGATCAACATGTAGATAGAATAATACCAATACACTGTGGTAAATACAAAACAGGAATACATCAAGACATAGAAAAAAAATGAGAAACATCTTGATAAGAAGAGATTATGGGACACATTAATAAGTAGACCCATAAAATGAAATTGTAGATGTATAGAGAGATAAATAGTAAAGTCACTGAAAAATGGATTAATAGACAAATACATACACTAAAACAGATAAAAGAATAGATAGATAAACAAAACAGAGAAAAATACAAATAATGAAGGTAAAAACCTAGATATAGCAACTTTTAGTGAGATGCAAAGATAGAAATATAGACATAAATACATGAAAATAGTGAGCAAAAATTCTTGGAAAAAAGAGGAAGATGAATAAAAATATAGTTGGACAAAGAGATGTATGGATGGATGGACAGAGAAACCAGTTCATAGACAAAAAATATAGAAAAGAGATAGAAATACAGATATAAAATAGAGATAAAAAATTACATAAATGACTCATAAATCGTCACTCAAACATATAAAAACAAAAGCATATGAGTAATTGATATACGAAAAGAATCAAAACAAACACATAAATAGCGGTATGAAAGAAAAATGAAGAGTGTTAGAAAGATAGCTAGTTAGAAAGCATTATTAGCCTGTTTTCTTAAGAAAGAGAGCTATATGGGTACATTTCCTTGTTGCTACTCTTGACGATGCATGCGTGAGGGCCTCCATATTGGCAATGCATAGACCTCAAGGATACATGGTTGAGGGCCCTCATTTTTTCAGGCTTTGTTTGAGCTCCTGGTGCATCACCGCCATAGCTAGCATGTGGCTTGATTGCGGCTTTACTTGGGCATAACTACGCCTAAGGTGCACCTCAGCTCCAGCTTTTCTAAATCTTTGCAATTTCATTTCTCCCACCTTTTTAACTAATGCATTATTTTAGAAATTCAATTATGTTTTCCCGTCTTTTGTGTGGATCTGATAGATCTTAAATGTAACATGGCTCCGTCAATGTTGGGATAATGTCACAATGCATTAGAAAACACACCCAGCCTAACATCGAGAAGAATACATACATGCTGCTTATGGTTGAAGTGTTAAGGTGGCCGTTAATCAAATGAGGCAGTTGCATAGGATGGAACACCTTCGTCTCAAAAGAGAAACATCATGTTGTTTATAGGCAAGTTAGGTAAGCCAACTGCATTAGGGCCATTATGTTGGGTACATTTTGCTTGTGCCCTCCACTATAGCAACATTGTCCTCTTTATAGGTCAGTGTTGCCAGCCATAGGTAGTAATAAAAGGTCACAAATACAAAGACAGACATGTAGACCAACACAAATAAGGATACAAAAGAAGACGACAAACATATACAAATGCAAACAAAAAACAATACATACAAAAAACACATAAAATTCTAGACATATATAGAAAAGTATAAAGAAGCATACTACTTAAGTTTTTTGACAAAGATTAAAAATGACTACAAAAACAAACACTCGTAAAAATTGAAAAAATGTTAGACATGTATACATACAAATAATAGAATAAATGGATGGGCAAAAATACAAATATAGATACATTAACACAGATAGAACAACAAAAAGATAGATCTTGAGATAAAGAACATATATTATGATATGATAGATGGAGAGATAGATTGATAGATAAAGATACAAATGTAAGAAGGCAAATACATAAACAAAGTGTTATCGTATCACATAGACATAAATATCTTGATTGATAAACAAACATATGTAGAGATAAATAGAAACCATAATTTGTTGATAGACCTCTAGATAGGTAGAAATATGGAAAGAAATACAGAAAAAATACAAGTATACAAATAGACAAAGAGAGATAGATAGATAGCAAGAGAGATGAAGAAAGAGACACATCCAATGACAGATTCATAGGAATGTAGAAATACATTAACAAAAACACAAAACATTTATATATGTACACATTAAAAGACAAACACATATAAATAGAAAACCAAAAATAGACATATGGATACAAACATGAAGAAGCAAATGAACATAATGACTAAAAACACAAAGGCAAGAAAACAAAAGGCTAATTAGCATATAGACAAATAAAGTGACTCACAAACAAAGAACAAACACACACAAACATAATCATTAAAGAAGAAATATAGTTATATCTCCTTCGATACAAACATCGTTTTATATATTGATAGAATCAAAGATTAAGTGACATTTATATTGTCAGAAAACTGATAAAAAAAATTACGATATTTACATAGATTGGTAAGCATTATAACAAACCAAAAAATATAATTATAGATAAAGAATTGGAGAAAGATAAAAATAAACGAAAATAAAAATTGACACACATGTACACAAATACACAGACATATATAGATGATAGAAGACGCAAATGAATAAGAAATGAGTAGCACACTAAGGCATATGGATAGAATGGGAGATAAAACGATGGACAACCAAATGATAGGAAATTTGGCCATGGAAAAAATATATGAAAACTGAAAAGAAAACACATACTAAGGGAGATAAGCAGACCAAATACTAGACAAAAAAATTCATACATGTGAATAGACATACATTAAATATCCAAAGTCAAATTTTGGCCAAAGAAAAAAAATGTTTTCACAAAAAATATCATGATGCACAAAAACTAAGAAAAACGATAGAAAGATAGATAGATAGATAGAAAGATAGAATAAAAAATAGAAAGATAGATAGAATGAGGGACAAAGAGATGAATAGAAAAATGGATAGATAGAAAAATAGACAAATTAAAAAAAAGACAGATTATCACAAAAAAGAAGACGAATTGACAAATGAATAATCAGAAAGATACCTATAAAATAATACAAAGAGACTGATGGACAAAAGTAGAGACATTTTAAAAGTGAAAGAGATAAAGAGACTAATCCAAAGACAGATTTAGCGACAAGGATATAATTAGATAGATAGTCAAATGGAAAAAGAAACATAAGGACACACATATGGATAGAGAGAGAGATTGAATACCAAACACATACTGTGAGAGTAAGATGAAGAATGAGATAGAAAGATAAAGCGATGTAGATAGGAAGCAGATGAAAAGACAAAAACATGCTATGAAACGTGCAATAAGTGGAAGATAACAAGACATGTAGGAAAATAGGTTAACAGAGATCGCGATGGATAGGCAAGTATAAAAAAAGAATAAAAAAAGATAAAGGTTAAAGTACATACACAAATCGATAGACAAATGTGCATATCTATATATATACAGAGGAAGATACTTAGTGAGACACCAAAACTGAGATATAGACAAGTAGACACATAAGGATATAGTAGTACATACAAAACAATATACAAAAATAGAATTACAACAATATACAAAGATAAATTTTAGACAAATAAAGAGAAAAATGAAGAAAAAAAGAAGGCATACAAACTGTCCAAAACTATAGTGGTATAGATTGTGAGAAAGAAAGAGAAAGACAAAAAGACGGAAAGGAAGAGAGCAAGATGGACACATATAAATACAAACTGAAAGAAACATAAAAATATAGTTAAAATGACCCATATAAAAATACATAAGAGAGAAAAAAACCCTTATGTTTTAAACCATACAATAATATATATGTTATTTTAATGATGAAGTGATTGACAAACACATAGATAGAGAAATAAAGATTCAAACCCATAGAAGGAGATGTAAAAGGACTTGAATATTTATACATGAAAAGAAAGAAAAGAAAACACACTAATGATACATGAAAAGGAAATGTGAGATGCGCCCAAAATGATAGACTGGAAAATAGGCGGCTTTATTCATTGAATGAAAGACAAATAGATAGACAAATAAATAGCAGCTTGTTGCGACCCTCGGCCAAGCTTGGTTGAGAGCCTCCATGCCGACCATGCATGGCCCTTAATGTTTTATGTTCAAGGGCATAACCTTCATCTTGCTTTAGTGGGTTCCTTTGTGGAACACTGCTATTGCTAGCGTGTGTCTTGGTTGTCGATTTGTTTGGGCATAACTACGTTTTTGCTGCAACACTACTTTATCTTTGCTACATCTTTGTGATTTCCTTGTTTTTCCTTTGTCATTCCTTATTAGGGGCTTAAACATGGTTTTCTTACAGTAATGCTAATGCATTCATATCACTTTTTTTTGTGGCTTTGCTACATTGGTTCTCCAACATGGCTACAGTAAAGTTGTGACAAAGCTACAACACATTCAAAAACAAACCTAGCCTAACTACTATTAGATTATGAACATGCTATTGATGGTACAAGCGTTGAGATGACGAGCAGTCAAAGGACTCATGTGGACTACCAACGTCTTATAATAGTAATATCATGTTTTGTGCAGGCATATTAGTGAAGCTTGTCGCATGAAGTTCATTAGTTTAGGCGCATTATGTGTTCTCCTTCAACTACGGTGACAGAGACCACTTTAAAAGGGCCAAGGCCTCCCATGATGACACAATGGTGCATGTTGTAGATGAAACGTGGCACTAATTCATGCTAGTAGATCTGCCAATCATGCACACCTTTTAGGGGTTGAATTTCTTCATAAGAGTTGTAGATGTTTTCGCACAGTGTTGGGGACCATGGACATGTACACTTCTAGAATGGTGGAGAAAGACTTTTGGGTCTAGGGGGTGCATGGAATGCCAACACACTTCTTTTTGATTGTTTGTGAAAGCTATTATCTCACGTACAATGTTAAAAACAATGTAATTCATGTTATTGTTCGATTTGTACGAGGGGTGCTAGGGAAGAAACGCATCCATGAAGCTTTTGCATTCTCATCACTAAGGAGTGTCCTAAAAAAATACAAAGTGGAGAAGGCCTAGTGGATTTTGTTTTTTAAAAAAAGAGACATGGATGAATTCATTGGATCAGCAGTAGTTTGCATAATGCAAGCCTAAGGAAAATCTTGATTTTGCACCTAGGAATGAATGTTGAGCTTTAGACAAGAACATTTGATGGTTTGGTGAGACTTTACCATGTAGGTTTTTTTTATGACATCCTGCATTGCTCTTGTTGAATATAATAAAACTACAAAACAATATCTTGCATCTTATAGAAAAAAAGTGAGAAATTTGCATTTTGTACAAGTTCACAAGTATGAAATGTGTTAACTTGGGATAACTAATCCAAAGAAGGGAACTTACAATTAACATTGTCAAAAGCCGTTGAACATTAGGAATTTCTTTATTAAGAAATGGTGAAACTAATATTTTCCTTTTCTCTTTTGTTCATTTCAACATAGCCCTTCATTCTTGGATATTAATTGACAATCTTACAATAATTATAATCAATCTTTTGTAAAACTTTTAAGAGACCCTAATACCGCGCACTTATAATGCCTCCTCTATAATTGATGAAGAAATTCTTCTTAAAGGGTTTTGTGTTGTTTTCATGTTTGTAGTCTTTATTAAGATTGTAATTTTTTTCGTAAAGTTAGGAGACAAAACTATTAAAAAGCGCTTTAACAATATATCATTTAATTTTATCCTCTTAGTTTATAGTGTGTTAAAACAAAATTTTCAAAAACAATTATTGTTTAAAATCATGAATTCATTGATTTTGTGCAATAATGTTTGGTCAAAACAAAAGACAAGGATGAGAATTATGAGGATCAAGATATGAAAGAATACTCATCTTAACAAATAATATAGTCATGTAATATTATAATTTGTTTATCGATTCACAGGAAGAGAAATAGAACCTATTTAAATAATTCGGAAATGGATAGAATTTCATTCAATAGAATATTTTCGTAAATGAATGAAGTTTTCTGAAACGTATAGTAGAGTTTAAAGTAGGGAAGTTTCCACAATGTATTTGTTGTGTTTTTTGTCCATCGTTTTCTTGGGCCAACATGCATGAAAATCTTGTTTTCGAAGTTACCATGGTTTTATCATCACTTGTTTTATAGAATGTCATGAAAGGCTTATAAAAATACTATCAGGGACCATGAAAAAGGTTAAGTTGACCTGATTGATATCATGGTACCAAATTTTACCAAAGAATATCTTTGGCTTTTGTTACTTTCAAGTATAATTTATAATGTAGCTTCCAATAGCTTGTTTCTATTATTAACCCACCAATTGGAGAAGTTTTTCACTTGAATACAATTTTGGAAAAGGTTCTCAAGTAGACTAAAAAGTCGTTAGAAAAAATCAAATTTGTGTTATGGAAAGAAAACGTGGTCCATGTGTATGGTATTGCATGTGAGGTTTGACTAATTTAAAGAAAAGCAAAACTTTAGGAGACTTTCAAGGTCTTTGTAGGTTTAAATGCATACAAAGAGCTGTGTAGTGTACTGTTCTGAAATTAACATGTACCGATAATGCATAAATTAAGCTTGATTATCCACACAATCATAATTTTATAGTTGCCAAATTTTTTTTTTAAAACGTTAGCTTTCTTATTAAGTATTTCAAGAAATGTTCTGAGATGTTCTTTGACATTGCTTTATGAGTCATATGACATTGATCAAGCATGAAGAGGGGGTGAATTAGAATGAATCTGAAGAATCGTCGTTGAGCAATGGCCTCCCTTTTGGGTTGTTTTATCCTTTTTCCTTGATTGATTAAGCTTACCTTCTTCAAGTCATTTCAAAGCATCTCTTTTACATTGAAAATTAACCAAATCTAATGTTTTTGTTTCTTCATTGTCATGTTAGCTTAATATAGGGGTTATCGCTTGATCATGATTATTGAGATTAAGGGAACATTATGGAGGGTCACATGGAAATTTTGGTTATGCACAATAGTTGGTCCATGATGCTAGCGAGGTATATTAAAGAGAATAGTATGTCTTTATTTGTTTTAAAAAATTTAGGATATGGTCTCTATAATATTCAAATTCTGAATTTCAAAGTTATTATGTTGAGTTTTTACGGATATCTCAGTTCATTCTAGAAATTCAAATATTTTTTTGTTCCTTCAATAGTTTTCAGGTTGTTTATTTGTAAGTTCTACTTCATCACATGTTTTTTTCCTATAAATAAGTTATTCCATTGAAAGTTTGTGATTGGATGGAGAATTGACTTTGAATTATTTTTAGGATACGGAGTTTTTGATTATCCTTTGCTAAATATTTAATTTGGAATGGAGTTATGAAGCCAGTGTAAAAGATAATTCAAAATGGAAGATATGAATTCAAAGTTTTCAGATCTTGATAATTGGCGGAAAAGGCTTTGATAATATTAATATTTTTATTAATGTATATAATATTAATTTGAATAATGTACATTTTTGGTAAGTATTCAGTAGTTTAATCCATTATCATAGATGAAATTTCTTTTTTTGAATGTTTGGGGTTTTATATTTTTGGTATCATTTTTCTAGATATTATAATATTAATTTGTGTGATTATGATTTATGATTATGATAAGTGTAGTTTTTAAGATATGTTTCGTCAATATTTCTAGAATGTAATGCGTGTCTTTGCTCCTTTATTGTTTATTTTAAATTTGATACACATTTAGTTTATTGTACTTATTTATGAGATTTTTTTATGGTAGTTTAATGTTGAATAATTCGGAAAATATGAACACATTTCAATGGTTTGTTCACATCATGTCTGTTGAGTTCTCCTAAAGATTGTGTAAGGTAAATTATTGCACTCTCTTCCGTAGGGAATATTCTTTGTAGTAGGAATTTCACGAGGGATCACTCAGCTTTGTTGAGGCTACTTTGGTGAATGGTGTTTGCTCACACTAGCCCGTTTGAATTGGTTGATGTCATATTTTGTTCTGGTGATTACAGTAAGTCCAGCTGTAGAGCGAACCTTTTTGTGATGTAATCATAAGTGACGTTTGTTATGATAGATATTGGTTACATTTATGTAAGAAACATCTAAAACATTCACGTTAAGAAAAAGACAGGCAAAGTTCTTGTACATGCATTTGTCGTTCAAGTCGTTACCATGCGTTCATTCACATATGACGTCATTTGCTTTCGTCGATTGTCGTTTACTGTTTTGAGCACTGCGGTTCCGCGGTGTTATCGTTTGTCAGCATGGGGCGAGTCCGGCGGGACGGATACATCTCAGCCCGCAGCGCAATGGTTCGAACGACGGCTAATACCCCTCCCCC
>SZWC01042170.1:0-10508 GCA_023375785.1 Penium margaritaceum
TCTCTCTCTCTCTCTCTCTCTCTCTCTCTCTCTCTCTCTCTCTCTCTCTCTCTCTCTCTCTCTCTTTCTCTCTTTCTTTCTCTCCCTCCCTCCTTATCTCTTGCTCCCCCCCTCAGCTTCAAAGGCACAAATGTGAGATTAGGCATAAGTGAGCACAAATCAAATGGAATGGAAATCCCGTTGATAAAGGAAAGTTGCATCCATTGGGATATTGACAGATTGATGAGGATCCAATTTAATTTTTTCTTTACAATTCATCTTATGTGCACATGGATGGGTAAATAGTGGTTAAAATTCCACAAACATAAATGATTTCTGAATAATGTTTGTATATCCTAGCTAACTATATGTAGACCCTTTCTTTATCGAACTTGACATCTTGCCATGGTATACCCACAAAGTACATTATTGCATCTCTTAATGTTTAAAAGTACCTAAATGCAACTATTGTATTCGTAAGTAATGTGTTAAATACTCGTTCGACCAAATGAACGGGTGATTTACACAAACATCATGTAATATCGACATGAATGGGGTAAGGAGATAGAAATTACATAGTGAATTAACATGATGTTAATGATATCATACTGCTAATATAGATTTTGTACTATTCGATTCTAGATTTAGCATACAAATTGAAAATGTGTATAGAAAAAAAAAAGTATTAGAAGTTACTTTCATGATAGTGAACGAAAGATGAATCATTCATTGAAACTTGATCAAGAAGATCAAGGTCGTATTCCCCACCATTCAACATTCCAAATGGTTTCATTTATCTTTCAAGGGTGTACGGATTAAATGATATAAATAAAGTATGCCTTCACATTGTCCAAAAAAAAAAAATCGACAATAGTTCCTTCTATTTGTTATGAGTTATGAAATGATGATGTTAGTCAAAAAGTATTTCTTTTTTCATCATATTCCATCACATAACAATGTTTTCATCGTGTAAAACTGACGTTTTATGTCTTCTATGGGCGATGCTAGGTCATAATTATTCTAACATGATACGAATACGATGGTTTCACTTTTCAAATGATATTCTTAATTGAGAATGTACTTCATGTTAAGGAAGCATCGAATACATTGTGTCTTGTCTGAAGCAAAATTGAGAAGTTTTGTTTTCATGAGTATCACAAACATAAAGCGGAAAATGACTTGTTAATTAACAAAAACAAAATACAGACGTTTTTTTAAGGAATGTCCATATTTTCACAATCACGCCATCCCAGATGGAAGTGCAACATGAGGCTGCTAGTATATGCCTCTATATTGAATTGTGGACATTGATTAGAGCAAGTTTTGTTTGAGGTGACCATTGATGTGCCTATTTTTCTAGTGAAGTTGGCGCAGTTCCTTTTGTGATCGGAGGACCCTATAAGAAGTAAGGGAATTTACTCTAAAAAATTCTTGGCTCCATTTTTCTCTGCTTGTATAGTGCATATTGAATTCTCGCATCTAGGCCCATGGGGGGAATAAACCCTAAAGGTGTAAAATACTATGTGGTGCATGTACAACAGGGTTGTGCATGCCTCCTGCCCCAGACCATTCAAACGATATGCAATAAAACTATGCACTACAATGTTCTGGGCTTGGTCCAGTTTGGGTGGGGCTACAATAGACTAGGTAGTGTGGACCGCCATGCATTGGCTGCTACACCAGCGTGACTATGCAGAAGCATGCAAGGCTGAGTGTGGGGGCCGCTCTGCATCAACACATGCATGCACAACCCAACACTACATTATGACATGCATGCATGAGTCATCAGCCACATTCAAAATTAGAAGCAAGGATTGTTGTGCATCAGCATAACCATGCTTGACTCAGAAACAGGAGGTACTAGAGGGGCTACTTCCTACAAGAAGATTCCTAGTCTATGAATTTGCCCACCTGCAGTTGAAAACTTCCACCAACTTGGAGAGCAATCAACTTGCTATTAGCCTGCTATAAACAGTGGCCAACCTGGCAGTCTTAAATCAACAACGTGGTCATCACCAAGCTTTCCGCCTGCACTTTACCACAGCAGTCTAGCAATTCCAAACATCACCTGAGGCCAAGACTCTACAGGCACTCTTGTCAAGACACTAGTGAGCGTTGTAGCGGTTTGCAAGCCTGGGCAGGAGGACGCTCCGGATTTCCTCAACGCCTAACTTCTTCGAAGAGGTGGCCAGACTTCGCCCAAGACTCAAGGTACTTTGCCAGAGTTGTCTAGCTATGCGTTGCCCACCTGTGGGCCAAGAGCTGTGTCTAAGCATGACAGTCTATAGTTAGTCTCTAGTTGAGTTGTGTTTGTTGTACCGTTTCTTGTACTATAGTTGTGATCCTATAGTCTTGGTGTTCTCCCAGTTCCAGCTTTCTACTCTATCTATAGTTGCTCTCCAAGCATAACGCTCCCAGCTGCAAGGAACCTATCCCTTGCTACACTTCACAAACATCAACTTGGTATCAGAGAAAGGTCAATGCTCACATCATGTACAGTCTGAGTCCAAGCTAAGTGTGTTCGACAGGGGTTGTGGAGTCTAGTCGCTTACACCAGCAAGCAAGTGACGTCTTCAAGCGCCCAAGGTGGGATCCAGCATGCAAACGGTGAGGCAAAGGGGATGATATGAGCAACATGGAGATGGAGAATTCGGGTGCAAACTCTCCATCTCTTGATGAGAATTGTGTCCTGCATGGTTTGCGTATGGGGCACGATCAGGGTCACCATGTGGTAGAGCAATAGTATGCAAAGCACAAGAAGCGCAACGCTTGGCAGATGAAGAGAAGCACATGGCGTAGCAAAAAGCAGCTACGCGCCAGGTTGTGGAGCAAGAGACCAAGGCATTGAGGCACCAACTAGGTGCACAAGAGCTACCATGCCAACAGAAGCAATTCACACATCATGCTTAGTTGAATCAGCTTCAGCAACAGATGGCATGGCTACAACAACAGAACCAGCTACAACATTAATAATTGCAACTACAACAAGAGCAAGTACAATAGCAATAAAAGAAGTTTGATCATGCTCAGGAAGCTTCACATGCATCATGAGCACATCTACCTCAGCCAAGTCCTCCACCGGTCATGTAGCAGCATGTTATTCCTTCACAGGTGCTATCAGTAGCATCAGCACAAGTAGGAATGCAGCAACAGTTTCCAGCCCAACAGCCATAGGTTCCATTGGGCATGCCCACAATGGCACCATTACACCCATCTCCTCAAGTACCAACGCCCAAGACATGAATGGGGCAACCACATCTAACTGTGAAGCCTCTGTTTCAAGCGCAACAGAGAATAGCAAACGTGTTGTAGTGTTACACGACTAACACAACTCCAACGTAGGGATTTGGGTGCTAGGGATTAAAGGACATTGTGCTTGAAGTAGTGGCCTTTCTACATCTGCACAAGATCAAGATCGATCAGTTGGATGGCAAGAACTTCTCGCACTGGGCCCACAAGTTCAAACAAGTGGCCTTAAATCACAACATCTCGAAATCTTATAGTAGTTGTTACATTTCTCCTCCCCCAAGACCTCCACCATACATCGTGTCTGAGTTCAAATACATCATGCAAGTTGCATATATGGTGCTTGAAAATTAGCTAAGTCCTCGCATTCAGCAAGCAGTCCGCATATACGAGGCACCAGCTCAGCCAGCCAAACGTGCATGGTCCTATCTGTTATCGACCTAGATGGCAAGCAACTCCACTTTCAATTTGCATCTTCTCACAAAGGTCTCCCGCATCAGCCTCAACAGCTTCAGTGACGTTGAGAGCTACATCAACAAGGCAAACTTACTCTACAACGAACTTGCCATCACACACCCACCCATCTCTGAGCAAATCTTTGTAACCTTCCTACTCGACCACCTTACAGGAGACTAGGATGGCTTGAAGAAAGTTTTCAAGTTTAAGCCTGAAGTACAATTGACATAGGCACACATCTGGAAGATGTTATTGACAGAGTAGAGAGATCGCCAACTCAAAAGTGAAAAAGCTCACATTTTTAGCAATGAAGCTTACCAGAATGAAGGAGAGAAGAGCGTCGAACAACCATGCAGAAATGAAGTGAGCGTACTCCCATGAGTTAACGCACTACCTCCAACAGGTAATTGCACGCTATTCCATCGACCATCTGACCAGATCATGTCTTGGTGCCACTATTGCAAGATGTAAGGGCATGTGAAGAAAGACTGCTTCAAGAGGTTGCGCAATTAGGAGAAAGGTAGGATGAAGAGCAACATTAAGGGAAAGAGCAAGGGGGAGAGAACAAGGGGAGAAAGGAGAAAAGAATGAACAGGACATTCAAGAGTCCGACAAAAAGGTGAAACAGGAAGGTAAAGGGCAGTAGTTTGATAACCTTTCATCTATAATCTAGTTGTTAGACAATCAGAGCGACACGCTGGTTCGCTCGCAGTATGTTTAGTACCAAGACAGTCAGTGTACCTTACACATCACGTACAACAAATCCTACCTCCACAACTATGAGCCTTCAGATCGGAGCTATGTGACAATCGCCAACAACAAGCACGTGCCCATACCTGGTACAGGCATGATAACCATGACCAGGTATGAAGGAGCACAAATCAGGTTTAGCAATGTTCTCTACGTACCATACATTGCCGTTAACATCCTCTCCCACGGCCACGTGATGAAGAGAGGAGCTCGCATTATCAATAATGGCAAGCATGTCACACTCGAAAGCCATGAAGGAAAAATCTTTGTAAAAGGTCATCTCCTTCCACATGGCATGATTAAGCTGAACTTGAGCACACCAACTCAAAACAAGACTCATTCCCCGTTTTTAGTAGAAAGTCTACACCAACCTGCAGTTGTAGATCATGTCGTGTGGCACAAGAGGCTTGGCCACATCAGCAATCAGTTGGTGGATTCCATGGTGAAGAAGGGCCATGTTAACGGCCTCGACGTCAAGAAATGTGGCCAAAGTAGAACTTACCCTTGTGAGGACTGTATTCATGCCAAGTAGCCACGAAAAATGTTCCATGGCAATGAGGTGCAACATCATCCAACAGTTGAGACTAGTTCACACTAGAATCTACGAACCGCTCCCCTTAGGAATAGAGCATGGTAGACACCGTTACTTCCTCATCTTTGTGGATGATGCGGCACGTTTTCTTTGGAGCTACTCTCTACAAACCTGAGATAAAGTGTCATCATACTTCTTCAAATGGGGAGCAATGGCATAGAGGCAAGGCAATAAGAAGCTACAAGTCTTACGCTCCGACAATGTTGGCGAGTACACCAACACTAAATTCATGTCGTAGCTTGAAAACATGGGCATCTTCTAGTGGTACTCTGCACCATATGCCCTGTAGCATAATGGCGTTCCAAAAAAGGTGAATCGCAATGTTTAAAACATTCAAATCCATGCTGCAAGGAGCGTAGCTAAACAACTACTGTTGCCCATATGCTTTGAGGCAAGAAGTTTGGGTGCGGAATCGTATGCCACACACAGCCTTCCCGGACTCCATTTGAAGCATGGCATGACTACAAGACGAACAACACCATGCTGTGGACATTTGGCTACATGGCTCTTCTACACTTCCCAAAAGAACATCACAAGAAGCTTCTAGACAAAGCAGCTTGGGGCATGTTTGTCGGAAAAGGCCCTAATTTGAAAGGTTGGACATTCCACGACATCGACACCCAATGTAACATCACCAGTCGTAATGTTCTTTTCTTTGAGAATCTGACACATCAAGGGTGGGAAGCCAAGCGCTCAACTGCATTAGACCTCGTTGAGTCACTCTAGGAATCATTTGTGGAGTCAACCCAAGACAATGCATCGGATTGAGATCCACTCACCACGACGGATCTGGATCAGGGGAGTGAAGAGATGGTGCCCACGATTGTTCCCCTCATGACTAACCACGACAAACACATCACCACTAATCAGGAGGCGATCGTAATAAGCCATGGTGAACACCGTCCCTTAGCAACACAAGATGGTGCGGAGGCAACGAGCTTAAAGAAGCACAACGGCACAGTCGAACGTCGGCACTTCACGCACCTTTTGTAGTCACAGATGGAAGATCGGCATAAGAAGGATGAAGTAGAATGCGACATGATGATCATAACATGCATAGTGTATGCAGAGAATGATAAGGTACATGCCGACATCACAACAACACATCTGACAGCTCTCCTTTCCAAGGCTTCATGTGCACTACCGCCCGAGCCAAAGTCAGTCAAAGAAGCACTAGTAGGCAAGTTTTAAGGAGAATAGAAAGATGCGCTAGATGCAGAATACAATATCCTCAAGGAGTAGGAAACGTTGGAGCTAAAAAAGCTGTCATCCAACCCAAGGCTTGTTGGTGTGAAGTGGGTGTTTAGGGTGAAGATGAAAGTAAATGGCAGCACCCACAAATCCAAAATGCACCTGGTTGCAAAGGGATTCTCATAGGTAGAAGGTAAGGATTTCTGTGTAACCTATGCACTTGTGAGCCGTTATACCACAGCACACATCATGCGCGCCATTGTAGTAGTCGATGACTACGAGATGTAGCAGCTTGACGTGAAGAATGCCTTTCTACATGGAATAATGGACACCACCGTCTACATAAAAAAGCCCAAAGAGTATGATGACGGTAGAGGAAGAGTATGCAAGCTCATCAAGAGCCCGTATGGGTTAAAATAGAGCCCTCTCCTTAACACCGCAAGTTGTAAAGCCTCCTTGAGTTGTAGGACTTTCATCCATCCTTCTACGTCGGCTGTTTGTTCCTCCATCGACCACCTGAGAACAAACGTCTAGACTACTACGTTCTCGTTTACATTGATGATGTCCTCATCATCGGCCCGTTGCGAGGCTTCATCCACGCAACTGCTTGTGCAATGGCGAAAAAGGTCAATGTGACGCAGATGCCAAGCTTCAAGTACAACCTTTGCATGAACATAAAACGCGATCGTGCATCACGTACGTTCAAGCTGTCCCAGTATTCTTACGCAACGTAAGTCTTCAAACGGTTTGACATCCCAGATTTTCACATTCCGACTCCCCTTAAGCAGTAGCAGCTGATTCATCAAGGACCAAGGGGGAGAAGTGAGACTGATTATTTCAATAGAGTTAGTTCTTTCATGCACGCTACGACCTGCACACCACCTAACATGCAGTTTGCATTGAGCAACTTGGAGCATGGGAATAAAACTTGCTATGAAAGGGCTTGCAAGGTCTGGACCGTGCCCTGAGGTTCTTTTAGACTACCTGAGACACAAGGTTAGTCTTTGGTTTGTCGAGCAACTTGAAAATGAGCTCCTATGTGGATGTAGATTTTGGCGGTACTGTGGAAGACAGTCAAAGCACCACAAGATTCATTTGTCTCCTAACCAGAATAGTTGTTTTGTGGTTGAGCATGAGGCAAAACATCATCACATTGAGTTCTCTTGAAGCTGAGTATGTAGCACCGACATCAGCATTTCATAAGGTTACCTACCTCAGGAAACTCCTTCACGACATCGACTTCCCGCAGCACACCCGACCAAAGTTTACGTAGACAACAAATGAACTATCAACCTTGCAAAATCGACAAAATTTGAGGGGCAAACAAAGCACATTGACATGCGCGACCACTGGATTTGCTTTAAGTTCAGCGACCACACGATTGCCCTCGAGCACATTCCCAAAACAGCTCAAGAAGCAGGTTTTTTAACCAAAAGTTTCCCAAAGGAAACTTTTCAGAGGTGTATGGAGCAATGTGGACTTACGCGTAGTGCCCAATTGTGGTATCTTAGGAAGAAGGGCGACCCGAGAGACACGCGGCAGTCAAACACGCGTGCCAACACCATCGACAATCTCTACACATAGAAAGACAGAGATTCTTGCCTCATGATGCATGGGACATTTTTTGTGGAGCATGAAGTAGAGATCCAAAGCCATGAAGAAATTTCTCATGCAGTAAAAAAATTTGAAACAGTAGTTTTGAGTCCTTTCATTATCGACAAACTCAGTCACGCTCAGTGTCGACATGACATTCAAAACATTTACACCAGTCATCCCTCTACAGCCTGCTCCAAAAAATCCTTTCTACTCCGAGACAATCAGCACCTACAACCACCCACTTCAATCCCCTACTTTATTACGAGACCTACTTTAGTCTCGTATATTTCTAAAAATATGTTCCTCTGAAGACTTGGTTGAGTCCTCAAAGAAAAGTAAAAATCTAGCTGTGTGGACCAGTAAATGAGAGCTAAATATAGGTCTCGAGAAGTGTTTTTCTAGAAGGGGATGCAAGGGGAGCAACGGTCAGAAAGCAAGCGCAGCAGGTCCTCGCGGTAGAGCAAGAGCGGCGAATGTAAAGGGGGGGGGGCGAGCTGCAAAAGGGGTAGGTGCGATAGCAAGTGGCATGCCTGCCGCAATAGCATGCATGGCAGCAAAGCTGCGTGCGAACGCGGCAGCCAGTAAGAGCGAGCGAGCGAGCCACCAAGCGAGGGAGCGAGTAAAAAGGGGAGCGAGTTTGCTCGCCAGCTTCCACGCAAGCTGAGTGGCAAGCGAACTCGCCCCTCCTAAGCGAGCTCGTGGGGCCCCTCCCATTATGAGACGGAACTTGGCAAAAGAGCCTTGAAAAGGACAAAACGGTAGTGAGGAAAAAGACGAACTACGAGAGGAGGGCATCGCAGCTCACTCGGACAGCAACTTACCAGCAGTGGTGACGACTCCAAGCGTGCCACGATTGAGGGCGCGACCTCAAATCCGGTTGCGGTAGCCAAGATTGCGCAGATTCTGAGTGAGGCTATGGAGCATCGACTTTGCATGCGTGAGGGCAAAACTTGTGTCAATAGCCATGGAAACGCGATTTATACCTCCAAAACTACTGTTGGACGTGAGAGGCAGGGGAATATCGTTTCTCTTTCTCTCCTAGCGACTTCTCCACCCATCGGAAAGCAGTAGAGAAGCTTCCATGTAAAGGGTAAGTCAATCGCAGCGCCCCTTCATGCAACAGCATGCACCAAAAATACTCCTACGCATTTTCTTACGATGAAATTCACTTGAATCTGAGCGAGACAACCTGAGACACCACCAAACATTTCTTTGATGAAAAAAATAGTAGAAAATGCCTAGCAGCAACCTTTTGAAGCCAAAAGCAACCCAAAGGAAGCTCTGATAATTGTAGTCAAGAGCGAGCTCGAGCCCAAGAGCAAAGAAAAGCCTCTTCTAAAACATTTTTGTCATCTTGGAAGGAGCAACATTTTTTTCTGACATCAAATCCCTATAGGAGACACCCGACGTCACCAATTTCTTCACCCACAATTAGTATAACTCTTTGGCACACCAATCAAGGGGGAGTGTTACAGGTGAAGAACATTGTGCCTGTTTTTTGGTCAAGTTGGCGTAGTCAGTTTTGGAATTAGAGGAACCTCCAAGAAGTTAGGGAGTTTTCTAAAAAAAAAATCTGGGTTCAACGGTGGAGATTTTCTCCGCTTGTACAAGCTAGATTTAATACAAGCATCTAGGTACATGGGGGGAATGGACCCTAGAGGTGTAAAATACTGCGTGTTGCATGCACAGCAAGGTTGTGCATGGCTGTTGACCCAGACCTGTCAGCAGCTATGCAATACAACTATGCACCACTGGGTTCTGGGCTCGATCCAGTCACGGTGGGGCTACACCTGACTGGGTAGTGTGGACCGCCCTGCATAGGGTACTACATCAGCGCAGCTGAGCACCCGCATGCAAGGCCTAGAGTGGGGACCGCATGCACATCACAACATTGTGTCATAGCATGCATGCATGGGTCATAAGCCACATGCAAAGCCAGAAGCGAGGACCGCTCTGTATCAGCACAGCCATGCACGACTCAGCAACAGGAGCTACTAGAGGGGCTACTGCCAACCACAAGATTTAGGCTAGGAATCTTCCCATCTGCAGCCGGAAGCTTCCATTAGCTTGGACAGCTGTCAACATGCTAGCAGCCTGCTATAAAAAGTGGCCAGCTTGGCAGTCTTTAATCAATAACTCAGTCATCACCAAGATTTCCGCCTGTAGTTTACCAGAGTAGCTTTCACCAGTTCTAGACATCACCTGAGGTTAAGACTCTGCAAACACTCTTCTCAAGACCCCTATAAGCTTGGCAATAGTCTACCAGTCTAGGCAGGAGGACGCCCCTAACTACCTGAAGGCCTAACTACCAAGAAGGGTTAGGTTTGTGTCACACTTTCTTATAGCGAATCCTTGCTGCCTTTTGCGTTACCTTTTGAAAAAATGGGAATGAGAATGTTGTCGTGGTGCATGGTTAGTCAAATAGTAGCCTTAAGCAACTCGCTTTGGCGGCACGACAAAAGCAAACCATGTTAGTAATAGCAACATCGACCCATATTATCAAGCGTCATCCTACAAAGACCTGCAATCAGTGCATGAACTTAAAGGGGCCATTGAAGAGTTACAAGAATGTTGTTGTAGCCTGTGAGATGTAGAATCTCATGGCAACTCTCGTAGGTCAAGAAATGTTGGAGAAATAGATGTCTGAACTGCTTTTGAATCATTTTTCTTGTCTTTTTGCTGATTTTATCATGAATGC
>SZWC01042172.1:0-10503 GCA_023375785.1 Penium margaritaceum
GCAAATGTTGCATTTTCTGATGCTGCACGGTACCTACAGTATGCTGCACACTAGTTACATGCTTCTTGCTGTTGGCGGAGCAAATTGCATGGTGCATCCAGTACTGTGCATCACGCTGCTGCAGCTGCAAGCATGTGCATCGCACAGGTACTGCTGCTGCTGCTGCTGCTGGACAATGCTGCTGCTGCCTTTGCTGCTTGCTGCTCGCTTGATGCTACACGCTGCTTTACTGCACTCTTCTTGCAAAGCTGCTGCCATGATGCTTGCATGCTCCTTTTGCACTTCTGGTGTGCTGCTTACACGCTGCTGCAATGCTGTTTGCATGCTGCTTGCTGCTGCTTAGCATGCCTGTAGACCACTCACACTGCCACGGTTTGTTGAGTAGGGCCATCCTTTTGCTGCAGAGTAGTGGCACCTGCCTGGGATGCTGCAGCTTCTGCCACCGGAATGACACACGTGACAGCACCTGATAGCCTAAAGAATACCTGCTAAACCTATGTATGAAGTGAAAACCATTCTTGTCAGTGTCACGGACATTGTTTCTGCACCCATTTGCTTCTTCCTGAGTGGGCCACGTGGTGCATCTCAGCTGTGTTTCAGACCTTCTCTGCTGCTTTGCTGCTCACGCAGATCCCCTGTGCTTTGATACCATTGAAGGAAATGTTTTAGGGCATGCAGGTCCATGCTTGATAAAACATGATTTCTGGTAATGAGAAGAAGAATTGTAGAGCCAGTATTTGTCTTAGTCTGGAATGCACAAGGTAACAACAAGGGGTAAAGTACAATGAGCCCCACAGCAAGCTTATGTACTGGGGAGTCGCTGGTCGCCCGCCAGGCCCCGTCATCCCCACTGCACCAAGATGCATGGACGGGGAATACACACAACACACAATGTGAAACCAAACGGGACAGGTCTCCGGACAAGGCATGGGAACAGGTTACCAAGTGCTCAGTCCTTGACCGTCGAGAAAACACCAAATGCGCCTGAAGATTGTCCAAAATGCACAGTAGCATGCTAGCAACACCAGTAAGTTAAGGCTAGGCAAGTTTGGCATCCCAAAACACTGAAAATTGTAACAAGGCGTCTGAGTTTTGGCCACATGAAAACTAGGCATGACAGATGCAAGGCCTGTACTGGTGCAATCAACCAGTATTGGGTCTCCCAAGGTACCAGCACATATCAACGCATACCTGAATCTCGACCACAGGGAGTACATACTACCTGTCAGATATAACATGTGTTCATTTATCCTGGGGTCTCCCGGGATATTGATACAGACCACCGAGTACATGGGTCTTGATCACAAAGAAAATCCTTTCAGCCATGCATGGATAAACTAGGTGGCAAGAGTACATCGAACATGCCACAGAAGAAACAACGCAGCTATTGGAGAAGCATCGGGACAAACTGAGAAGCATCACTACACAACACTATCTAACACTCAGAAAGCTAATATTCCATACACTAACACGAGGAATCCTGACAATGAATCGGGGGATTTGAAAACTTAAAAAATGTGTTTCTACTAGTCTGGTACTATCAAGAAGTCGACCAAACCATATCAAAGTATTGATACTGTTGACTAGCTTCTGAACCCCAAAACTTAGGCCCTCAGAAAGTGTAGTCCAAGGAGGGTGGGCAAATGGTCACCTCAGCCATTTTGGCTGAAACGAACTACGCCACAAATGGGCATAGTCATCATAGGGCATGGACAAAAAACAACAATGTTAGCCCTATTCGTTCCACGTGGCATTGCCACGCTCGAACATGACCCTAGCACTAAGCTAAGACGCGAGGAGGAGTGACGCAATGGATTTCCCATCTCGGCACGCCTTCCACCTAGAATCCGGCCACAGATGTTTTCCAGGGTAGAGTCAAACCAGCATCTAGCCCATTGCATTTTCCGGGCTTTTGGCTGTTCAATTGTCTATCCTTGAGTACCCAAAGTACCCAATACGTATTCAAAAACAATTGCTATCCTTTAGAATGGTACATACCCTACATTCCTCCCCCTTTGCTTTAAACCGTCCCGGTTCGTCTTACGGAGGTTTGATCATCGTGTATGTCATGATGCAAACCACACAATAAGAAGCAAAAACAAGATCGTATCTGTGAACCCTTTTCATCCGCAACACGGTTGCATCAAACTCACGCACAATAAACCACAAACTTGTGGTTTTTGTAGTTATGGTCATTTGTGTATGACATCCAATGTTGATCGCATGATCCCTTGGCTCTTACCAAGATGAGTCACATACAATCCTTGTACGTTCTTCACAAGTGTTAGTGAGCCTTCACCGAAGACTCATCACATGTGTGTATCAGTGGCATAGTTGATGTGTTTTGGGACGTACATTATCAATAACATCTTGCCAGTTTGGAAGATGGTATACAGGATGAACTTTTCCACATTTTGTGTGGTACGTGTTCAGCAAGCTGTTGTGGAGACACCTCCTCCTCCTTTGCAAGGAGCGTCCCTACGACCAATCGACCAGGAATCCTCGCAAAAACTGTCCAAGTCCATAGAAAACTTCCCATGTCGTTCAAAAATGATATCTTCCAAGGGGTTGTTGCCAAGGTGGTACCTCCCCGCCACATTGTCAATACGTGCAATCCAAGATCCGGATCTCAATCCTCTGGGTTTGCAACCACGTGTTCATGGCCACGTGGAGGTCTACCTGACCTCTTTCACCACCTGAGGATTGATTGGTTGAACTCAACCAAGCTCCATGAAGCCCATGCAACTTGCATGCTAGCTTTATGTTACGGTTGAGAGGCACCAAGGTCCTCAGACATGGTTGCTGAGCACACTTTTTTTTCCTTTCAAAGATTGCACTGAATGTTGAAGGAGGCGGCATTAGTCGTCTGGCATGCACAGTTATCATCAACGTCCGTCATTAGAAACGACAATGCTCCGACCTAAATCATCTTGATTTCAACCATCATTCCCTCATTTCTGTCTGAATTGGGTACCATAGGCTGCCACTCACGTCCTTGTCGAAAGCACATTGCTTTTGACTAGGTTAGTTGAGATAACCGATCTCAACGACAATGGGTTCTATCCACGAAGAAAGTGTTTGTCATATGGTAATCAACAAATTGGTGTACCATGATCACAATCATTGCGGTAAAAGTTAGAAGAATACCTTTTGGGTGTCAATTCCATGTGATTATGACCAAACAATTTCAAATAATATGAGGTGATCCTAGAACTGGCTCCAAACCCCTTCTGTGTTTATGTCATCATGTCCAAGGGTTCCATTTGGGAACCCGCCAATGGAGCGTGTTTGTCAAGTTGCAGCAGTCTGTACTGCTCCACCATCTTCTATTGTGTACATTCGATACTTCCACTCAATAGAGTGTTTTTCTTATGTCTTATCCAAGGCACTTGTAGAGGGTATCGTCCTCATTGAAGAATCTAACATACCACCACCATTGTGGATACCACAACAACGACATCCAAAAACATATTGTACTTGCATTTGGCAATATACATCAATCGAACCATCCCGAAGACCAAGGGAATTCAGTCGCTTCACCATGACCTTTCAGGTCAACAAAGCATGGTTTGACTACACCATGGTCATAATAATCTCAGTCCGAGATTAATTGTGTTCCAACAACTTGGATAGCCGGTGCTATACCGTGCCTTTGGTATGATTGGAATCCATCTGCATGATGTTTGAAAACATGATGTACACGAATAGTGTATGGTGTCACAATGTCCTGAACTTTGAGACGTTTTGTAAAACATCGAAGGAATCTGATGAGAAGTATCATTTTGCACGGCCCAACTTGAAGAGTCCTTTCACATCGACACACTGGTAACTCTTTTCCTCAGTGTTTATTATAAATTTTTGTGTGGTCAGTTGGACTACGAAGATGTAGGTGCTAACATCTATGGTCTTACAGATCATCTCCACAGTCATAAGACTTGTCGTAGTTGGCTTGTAGAAATTCATGAGATCGTCATAGTACTCAAGAGTGCCATTAGTAGAAAATGAGTATCGCTTGACTTCTCTGACATGGATTTTCACCAAACTGCGGATGAACTCATGTCACCATCATTGGTTCATGCAATTGTGTCCATCAATTGCCAAGTGATGATAGACTGAAGGTGTCGCCTTCAAATTGGTTCACTTTAGACATTGGGTCGATCTCGTCATAAGACAGATGTGACTCTTGCGATCTTTGACTACCGCAATATGGTGTCTTAAATTATTCAAGACCCATAGAAGAATCGTTTCCCCTTTCTGGTGTATTGAAACCCACCATTGACAATCATCCTTGTCGTTTGAACATGTTTATCTGTCCACTCATGTACCTCTTCATTGTCAGTATGAGTCGGGTACCACGATTTATATCTATCACTCACAGAGTGATAGGGTTTCAATGGTTTTGTCATTGAATGTTTATTCAAGGGTATCATCCTTGACTCATTCAATTACGGACCGGTCTTCGCATTGGCCATGAATTATGATGCACAAAACCACCGAAAGGTACTGATGCATCCAGTACACACAGGCAGTCCGCTGTCAATCCTCCAGGATTGAAGTCGGCGTGCTAACACACCACGCCTATTTCACATCTCATGACATGGTCTTGACACGGTCATAGTCATGAAACAATTTCATTTGCATTTGAAAATTGTAGGGAAATGGGACGTATGACTGTTGTCGAACACGTCCTATGCCCACCAAACCACTTGTTTGGTGAACAGGTTTCGTCATTTTCATCCAAAACATCAAGTGATATTGGCAGCTTGTTCAAACATCACAAAATCGTTGTGATCATCCATCTGTCCAACTTATCCATGACTTGATGTCATGATCGACGTACCAACAGGTAGTGGATAAGGTTTTTATCATGCCGTGCACGTTTTCCATGCATGCTGTGTACCCAATTTTACATGGCTGAAGTACAATGGCATGGATCGCATACCATGATCCATTGAAAAGTGGGTTTTCTCTGGAATTTCATCATGCGTGCTGACCTCTTGTGGTCAAGCAAGCCATGTATGTTTTGGAACAGGTGCTCAACCGACTGGGTTTTTCTAGCATATTCCATCTATGGAATATGCTTCCACCTTTCCCATTGTCCAGATTTTTGGAAATCGTCCTTGTCACACATGTTATGTATCTGATAGAATTTGGCTTGTACTTCTTTTGGAAGCACCTTTCCATGCTGCAATCGGCAGGGCAAAGTTGTTAACTTCATATGGTTGTCAATGTCGGTGACGACCGATGTTGCAGCATTTTGTTACACCGTTTGGCCATGCGTCTGATCACGACGGCTGTTTGTGATTGTGTCTAGTCATGCCTATAGGTTCTCCATTTGAATATTTCAGCAGTTTTACCATCCTCGACTTTGTCGAGATGCTTTGCAATTGTCAAATGACATGTTTCCGGTGCTTCAAATGACGTGCTTGAAGCATTTGCTCGGATAATCACTTCGCGCATAGATCATATGGTTTTGTTTGGTGGCCTATCACAAGCTAGCATGACGAGGCAACAATTTTGCTAGATCTTGCTAGTTGATACAACGGGGTGCAATTAGCATCCATGTTGCTGTTGCTATCAGCATCTTATAACATGTGGTGTGCCATCAACACTAGCATAACTAGTCCAATTGGAACTCATAGCCATAGTGCATTTGGCACTCACATCTGTGGTGCATTTGGCACCCATGAAAAAAGTGTAATCCGCAGCTTTTGTCAATCGTGCAATCAACGTTTATGAAAATGGTGCATTTGGCACTCATATCAACAATTTAACCGGCACACTCATATGCCATGCATTCAGCGTCATGGTAATTGTGAGTTTGGCACTTGTGTGAATGCTATGATTATGTTTTCCATGTTGTTCTTATCCCAGGTGCAACCGGGACTTTTCAATCGACCATCACATGTGGATTTCCACCATTCCCTCCGTGTGCTGAGTTTGATCGGCACTCACCTCCTCTTCTTGGGTCAAAATCCATTCACAGATAACTTACCCAGTATTCTTGGTGCAATCGACACCCATGTGCATACGCAATCAGTACTGGTAGTGGTCATACTTCCGTAGATCATGAGCAGTGCATTTGGCACTAGCATCATGGATGCTTCTGGCATCCATGGTTAAAGTGAAACTGGATAAACCAACTTGTATTCTAACAACATTAATGAAGAACAACCACGCTTTTCCCTTGTGGTGACTGTTGTCATAGTTGGGATGAAATGCAACATCTTCAAGGACTGATTAGCCACTGCAACTGTACCAAATCATTCCGTTGCAACAAGAAAACCAGTCACGAATTCCATGGAGATATCTGACCATGGTTCACTTTGAAATGGTAGTGTTTGAAGCAAACCCGGGGATTTGGTCTCTGTCAACTAATTGTGGTGACACACGCTGTATGTCTTGTTACAGTTCGCGATGCCAGTTGTACTTCAGATTTTCTTGAGTTTCTTTTCCTTGCTAAAGTGTCTACCTGTACTGGTGCCGTGCTATTCTCCAATAGCATTATCCCTACTTCTTTGTCTGGTGATACAATGGCATGGCAAGTGAAGCACTAGTACGGTGTGTCAAACCAAATTTTGGTCTTTTTGTAACCGCAAAAATCATTGTAACATCTTGCAAAGTGTCACTCAAGGTATAGGTCTCGCTCGATCCGTAGCCCATTGATCTCGGCCGTGAAGTCCAGTCGTTGTATTAGAGCATTCACTGGATTTTTTTCTGCAGGTTGATGCACAATGTCGTAGTTGAAGTTGGACTTGATGAACTCCATCCATCAATTTAGTCGAAAGCTCAAAGTTTGTCTATTTTTTGAGATATTTCAGTGCGTGGTGAGCAGCGTGGATGCCACGTCGTTAGCATTCCAAATAATTCTACCACGTTCTTGATGCGCACACAAAAGCCAGTATCGTTTTTTTGAACAGCGTATCTCAGCTCCGACCTGTGTTTTTTTTGTGACATATGCTATTCTTGTTCTCCTCTGCTAATATTTTGCAAGATAACGGCTCTTAATTCTCGAGAGGATGCATCATGGCCATGATGTAGTTTTTTCTGCTGATTGTAGGGCTGGTGCCTAGGTCAGATTCTTGTTTGCTGTTGTCCTAAATCCAATCAATGGTTTTACGAGTAAGATTGGAAAGAGGTGCTGAAAGTATGGCATAATCCTCAAAATTGATGGTGGTAATTGCAGAACCCCAAAAAACTTGGACATCTTGGACGTTAGTGGGGTTCAGCCATTTTTTCTACTTTTTGCCTTGGGTTGGTTCAAGAAAGAGTTCTGAGCCCACACTGAACAGCTGAAAGGCACGCTTCTACGCACTCTTCTGCCCTCTTTTTTTTTGTAGCACACATTGAACCCAATGAGCTCCTTCTGCTTCATTTTCTGCATTATCTCCAATGATGATTGATTGCACTTAGCAAAGTGGGGCCAAAGACAAGCTTTGCCCTTGAAGGCACAACCCTTGGGTCCCAACAGGGGCAAGCTCTGCCCGTGGAGGCACGACCCCAGGTTTTCTAGTGTGCATCCTCCCTCTTTGTATGTGATTGGCGGCTGGAGGAAAAAGCAGCTAATCTTCACCCTTCAAATTGGTAGCAGAAAATAGCTAACATCTGCCTACATTGGCCTCAACAAATTAGAAGAGCAGTGCAGCAAAGAAAAAGAATTGCATGACAAATGACCGGAGTAATGATCCCCAATACGATGAACCTTTAGCAGGCCAAGGATGACATTTCAAGGTTGAAAAAGGTAGGAATTGTGCTATAGAGATGGCAGTTTGCGGCTGTCATAAATTTGTGCAGCTAATTGATAATGATCCTCGGTAAAGATGTTGCACCGGATCCGGCTCATGCCGCCTGCGAGGCATAGAAGCCCAAAAAAAGCGTGACCTTGGAGATCCTTGTTACACTACTGCATGTATCACAGCACACCCATCTTGTTATCTATGTGTGCGGATTTCGCTTCTCAGGCTTTCACAAAGCTTTGTTGCGTGTGCAAATCAATGGCTCTTGCATCTCACCTTTTTATCCCAGAAGAAATGATAGGTATGATGGTGAGTAAGGGAGAGCCAATTTCTCACTTCATGCTGCAGTTTGAGGGATGACTACAACAGGTCACTCCGATAAACTGGATCATCAACACCAACATGCGGGACATGATCCTTCCTGATGGCGCTTCTTGAAATCTGGAAATCTCTGATCACCATTTTGAGTGGCAAGAAGGAGGACGAGTTGACGTAGGAGATAATATCTGAGTACATATGCAATGGTACTATCTGTTGAAGTGATGGTGAGTCCAAAAACTCGGCCTGTGCCGCACACTATAATGGTCGCGACAATGGAAGAAAAAGTTATGGTCAGAGTGGCAACTGAATCAGTGGTTGTTGAGGGAAAGGAAGCGGTAGTAGTGCAGCAAATCCGAAGCGTCCAAAAAAGCATCATAATCGTGGCAAGCCTGGAAACTGGGTGTAGGAGTGCAGAGCTCATAAGAAGGAAGACAAAGGAAATGGTGGCAAGAAAAATGGCAGTGAAAATGGAAAAAAAGAACTAACAAAAATGATGGCCAAGAGCATGTTCACAAAAGGGGGAGGGGCATTGCTCAAGCCAGGAGCCTTCAGGCTTGACTCCAGTTCTAAAAAGCAATCCTCCAAGAACAATGCTGGATTTTTTGCAAGTGAGGGATGGTGCGGAGAAGGATTTCAAGCTATAAACTGTGGTGTACTTGCCCTTTTTGGCAGCAAACCACTTTTTGGTGTCCAGAATCACGGACCACAACATGACAGTTGTCTTCACACAAGAGGAGGCTGTGATTGCTGAGAAACACATCAAGATCGCATATGCCAAGGATGGACCTTATGTACTGCAAACCAAGACAGTAGAGAGTGTAGATGATGGAAATGCAGTTGCCATAGAGCTGGTGGCTAGAGGTTCCACCAAAGGCTGCTGTTGTGGCAGCCAGCTCCACCAAAGAAACTGATGCAAACCTGTGGCACAAATGCTTTGGGCGTGAGGCCAACAGCACGTAGAAAGCAATGCAGCAGAACAACGTGGATTACAAGATGGATGGGTGCACGGCTAAGGAAGAGTCTGGATGTAAATGTTTGTGTGAGTGCCCTCTCCAAAAGGAACATAAAGAGGAAGCTCCTGAATCCCAAAGGTCAGCATGCTACTTGGACCTGATTCACTCTGACACGTGCAGGCCGTTCCACACTCCTTCAAATGGAAGTACAAGGTTTTCCCTGGCCTTCGTTAATGCTTGCACCCTACCAGGTATCAGGTACCAGGTACCAGGTATTTTCCTACTTCCTCCAAGGGAAAGGGAGAGACCAAGAAGAATCTGCATAAGTTTGTCACCATGTTGCAGTGACAGAATGAGAAGAAAACTAAGGCACTGCGTAGTGACAATGGTGGTGAGTACGAGGAACACCAGGAGTACGAGGCATGGTGGTGAGTAGATCCTCCACAAACAATGAATCATCCAAACAGCACGCATCACCAAAAGGAACACCAACAACAGCTGCAGAGCTTTGAGATACCACTAGCTACAGTTTGGTGCAACATGCGCCAGAAGAAAGCTCTACCAAAGGGTGACACGAAGACTGCCAAACTGACCTAACTCAGTTGGTTGTTCCTGGATCAGGGAGAGCCTGTGACCATTGTGGAAGTTGTGAACAGGCCAGGTGTAGTAAAGTGGAAGGCAACGGTGGATAGAAAACTCCAATCCATTGAAGAGAATGAAAGATTGGAACTTGTAGAAATTCTCCCGAACACCTACATCATGGGGTCCAAGCAGGTGCTCCAATTTCAGAAGAAACAGATGGACAAGTAGATTTCAAGGTTCACAGCAAAGAGTTCTCCTAGCTTGCAGGCTCTGAGTATTACAAGACCTTTATGCTTGTATTCACCTTTGCCTCTGTCAGATCTATGTTGGACATCACTTCTGCAAAAGTATTGGAGATTGAGCAAGCTGATGTGAACAACGTTTTCCTGTACAGAAAGCTAGACAAAGAGATGTTGATTCTGGTAATAGAGGGAGTCAAGGCTCCATAGGATAATGTGTGTAGCATCATGAACATGCTCTATGGGCAGAACATTTAGTCCCAATCACCCCAGATTCATGCACTACTACATTTGTGTACACCACACATTTTCCTGTACACGTAAATTCCAAGTACCTTCCTTGTACTCACCCATACACTATGGAAAATTTCATAAAACATTCCTAGTGAGATTGGAGGAAAAAATCACATAACTAATAATATTCCATGTAACTTCTACGTGAATTTACGATTTACGAGCTTTTAAAAGAATCCCGGTTGTGTACAGGATGCCCTCTCACTTGTATGAAGTTTTTCCACCTAGTACACAAGTTTACTTTTGTACGTCATTGTCAATTTAACTTCTATCCACTCCCTTATACACTTCCCTCGTACACTTTCCACTTGCCCAAGGGGGAGGAGACAGTGGGGGAGGGGGGGGGGTCCAAAGGACAAAACCAAATGAGACAAGTGT
>SZWC01042174.1:0-10502 GCA_023375785.1 Penium margaritaceum
AGAAGCCAAAGCCGGGTCACAGAAACCAAAGCCGGTCCACAAACACTAAAGACGGGTCACAGATTTCAAAGCCGGGTCACAGAAACCAAAGCCGGGTCACAGAAACCAAAGCCGGGTCACAGACCCCAAAGCCGGGTCACATAAACCAAAGCCGGTCCACAAACACCAAAGACGGGTCACACATTCAAAAGCTGGGTCACAGAAATCAAAGCCGATTCAAAGAAACCAAAGCCGGGTCACAGAATCCAAAGCCGGGTCACAGAAACAAAAGACGGGTCACAAAAACCAAAGCCGGGTCACAGAAACCGAAGCCGGGTCACATAAATCAAGGCCTGATCACAGAAACCAAAGCCGTGTCACAGACTCCAAAGCCAGGTCATAGAAACCAAAGCCACGTCACGGAAACCAACGCTGGGTCAAAAAAACCAAAACCGGGTCATACAAACCAATGCCGGGTCACATAAACAAAAGCATGGTCACAACAACCAAAGCCGGGTCACCGAAACCAAAGCCAGGTCACAGAAACCAAAGCCCGGTCACAGAAACCAAAGCCGGGTCACAAGAACCAAAGCCGGGTCACAAAAACCAACGCCGGGTCACTTGAACCAAAGCCGGGTCACAGAAACCAAAGCCGGGTCAGAGAAACCAAAGCCGGGTCACAGAAACCAAAGTCGGGTCAGAGAAACCAAAGCCGGGTCACAGAAACCAAAGTCGGGTCAGAGAAACCAAAGCCGGGTCACAGAAACCAAAGTCGGGTCAGAGAAACCAAAGCCGGGTCACAGAAACCAAAGTCGGGTCAGAGAAACCAAAGCCGGGTCACAGAAACCAAAGTCGGGTCAGAGAAACCAAAGCCGGGTCACAGAAACCAAAGTCGGGTCAGAGAAACCAAAGCCGGGTCACAGAAACCAAAGTCGGGTCAGAGAAACCAAAGCCGGGTCACAGAAACCAAAGTCGGGTCAGAGAAACCAAAGCCGGGTCACAGAAACCAAAGTCGGGTCAGAGAAACCAAAGCCGGGTCACAGAAACCAAAGTCGGGTCAGAGAAACCAAAGCCGGGTCACAGAAACCAAAGTCGGGTCAGAGAAACCAAAGCCGGGTCACAGAAACCAAAGTCGGGTCAGAGAAACCAAAGCCGGGTCACAGAAACCAAAGTCGGGTCAGAGAAACCAAAGCCGGGTCACAGAAACCAAAGTCGGGTCAGAGAAACCAAAGCCGGGTCACAGAAACCAAAGTCGGGTCAGAGAAACCAAAGCCGGGTCACAGAAACCAAAGTCGGGTCAGAGAAACCAAAGCCGGGTCACAGAAACCAAAGTCGGGTCAGAGAAACCAAAGCCGGGTCACAGAAACCAAAGTCGGGTCAGAGAAACCAAAGCCGGGTCACAGAAACCAAAGTCGGGTCAGAGAAACCAAAGCCGGGTCACAGAAACCAAAGTCGGGTCAGAGAAACCAAAGCCGGGTCACAGAAACCAAAGTCGGGTCAGAGAAACCAAAGCCGGGTCACAGAAACCAAAGTCGGGTCAGAGAAACCAAAGCCGGGTCACAGAAACCAAAGTCGGGTCAGAGAAACCAAAGCCGGGTCACAGAAACCAAAGTCGGGTCAGAGAAACCAAAGCCGGGTCACAGAAACCAAAGTCGGGTCAGAGAAACCAAAGCCGGGTCACAGAAACCAAAGTCGGGTCAGAGAAACCAAAGCCGGGTCACAGAAACCAAAGTCGGGTCAGAGAAACCAAAGCCGGGTCACAGAAACCAAAGTCGGGTCAGAGAAACCAAAGCCGGGTCACAGAAACCAAAGTCGGGTCAGAGAAACCAAAGCCGGGTCACAGAAACCAAAGTCGGGTCAGAGAAACCAAAGCCGGGTCACAGAAACCAAAGTCGGGTCAGAGAAACCAAAGCCGGGTCACAGAAACCAAAGTCGGGTCAGAGAAACCAAAGCCGGGTCACAGAAACCAAAGTCGGGTCAGAGAAACCAAAGCCGGGTCACAGAAACCAAAGTCGGGTCAGAGAAACCAAAGCCGGGTCACAGAAACCAAAGTCGGGTCAGAGAAACCAAAGCCGGGTCACAGAAACCAAAGTCGGGTCAGAGAAACCAAAGCCGGGTCACAGAAACCAAAGTCGGGTCAGAGAAACCAAAGCCGGGTCACAGAAACCAAAGTCGGGTCAGAGAAACCAAAGCCGGGTCACAGAAACCAAAGTCGGGTCAGAGAAACCAAAGCCGGGTCACAGAAACCAAAGTCGGGTCAGAGAAACCAAAGCCGGGTCACAGAAACCAAAGTCGGGTCAGAGAAACCAAAGCCGGGTCACAGAAACCAAAGTCGGGTCAGAGAAACCAAAGCCGGGTCACAGAAACCAAAGTCGGGTCAGAGAAACCAAAGCCGGGTCACAGAAACCAAAGTCGGGTCAGAGAAACCAAAGCCGGGTCACAGAAACCAAAGTCGGGTCAGAGAAACCAAAGCCGGGTCACAGAAACCAAAGTCGGGTCAGAGAAACCAAAGCCGGGTCACAGAAACCAAAGTCGGGTCAGAGAAACCAAAGCCGGGTCACAGAAACCAAAGTCGGGTCAGAGAAACCAAAGCCGGGTCACAGAAACCAAAGTCGGGTCAGAGAAACCAAAGCCGGGTCACAGAAACCAAAGTCGGGTCAGAGAAACCAAAGCCGGGTCACAGAAACCAAAGTCGGGTCAGAGAAACCAAAGCCGGGTCACAGAAACCAAAGTCGGGTCAGAGAAACCAAAGCCGGGTCACAGAAACCAAAGTCGGGTCAGAGAAACCAAAGCCGGGTCACAGAAACCAAAGTCGGGTCAGAGAAACCAAAGCCGGGTCACAGAAACCAAAGTCGGGTCAGAGAAACCAAAGCCGGGTCACAGAAACCAAAGTCGGGTCAGAGAAACCAAAGCCGGGTCACAGAAACCAAAGTCGGGTCAGAGAAACCAAAGCCGGGTCACAGAAACCAAAGTCGGGTCAGAGAAACCAAAGCCGGGTCACAGAAACCAAAGTCGGGTCAGAGAAACCAAAGCCGGGTCACAGAAACCAAAGTCGGGTCAGAGAAACCAAAGCCGGGTCACAGAAACCAAAGTCGGGTCAGAGAAACCAAAGCCGGGTCACAGAAACCAAAGTCGGGTCAGAGAAACCAAAGCCGGGTCACAGAAACCAAAGTCGGGTCAGAGAAACCAAAGCCGGGTCACAGAAACCAAAGTCGGGTCAGAGAAACCAAAGCCGGGTCACAGAAACCAAAGTCGGGTCAGAGAAACCAAAGCCGGGTCACAGAAACCAAAGTCGGGTCAGAGAAACCAAAGCCGGGTCACAGAAACCAAAGTCGGGTCAGAGAAACCAAAGCCGGGTCACAGAAACCAAAGTCGGGTCAGAGAAACCAAAGCCGGGTCACAGAAACCAAAGTCGGGTCAGAGAAACCAAAGCCGGGTCACAGAAACCAAAGTCGGGTCAGAGAAACCAAAGCCGGGTCACAGAAACCAAAGTCGGGTCAGAGAAACCAAAGCCGGGTCACAGAAACCAAAGTCGGGTCAGAGAAACCAAAGCCGGGTCACAGAAACCAAAGTCGGGTCAGAGAAACCAAAGCCGGGTCACAGAAACCAAAGTCGGGTCAGAGAAACCAAAGCCGGGTCACAGAAACCAAAGTCGGGTCAGAGAAACCAAAGCCGGGTCACAGAAACCAAAGTCGGGTCAGAGAAACCAAAGCCGGGTCACAGAAACCAAAGTCGGGTCAGAGAAACCAAAGCCGGGTCACAGAAACCAAAGTCGGGTCAGAGAAACCAAAGCCGGGTCACAGAAACCAAAGTCGGGTCAGAGAAACCAAAGCCGGGTCACAGAAACCAAAGTCGGGTCAGAGAAACCAAAGCCGGGTCACAGAAACCAAAGTCGGGTCAGAGAAACCAAAGCCGGGTCACAGAAACCAAAGTCGGGTCAGAGAAACCAAAGCCGGGTCACAGAAACCAAAGTCGGGTCAGAGAAACCAAAGCCGGGTCACAGAAACCAAAGTCGGGTCAGAGAAACCAAAGCCGGGTCACAGAAACCAAAGTCGGGTCAGAGAAACCAAAGCCGGGTCACAGAAACCAAAGTCGGGTCAGAGAAACCAAAGCCGGGTCACAGAAACCAAAGTCGGGTCAGAGAAACCAAAGCCGGGTCACAGAAACCAAAGTCGGGTCAGAGAAACCAAAGCCGGGTCACAGAAACCAAAGTCGGGTCAGAGAAACCAAAGCCGGGTCACAGAAACCAAAGTCGGGTCAGAGAAACCAAAGCCGGGTCACAGAAACCAAAGTCGGGTCAGAGAAACCAAAGCCGGGTCACAGAAACCAAAGTCGGGTCAGAGAAACCAAAGCCGGGTCACAGAAACCAAAGTCGGGTCAGAGAAACCAAAGCCGGGTCACAGAAACCAAAGTCGGGTCAGAGAAACCAAAGCCGGGTCACAGAAACCAAAGTCGGGTCAGAGAAACCAAAGCCGGGTCACAGAAACCAAAGTCGGGTCAGAGAAACCAAAGCCGGGTCACAGAAACCAAAGTCGGGTCAGAGAAACCAAAGCCGGGTCACAGAAACCAAAGTCGGGTCAGAGAAACCAAAGCCGGGTCACAGAAACCAAAGTCGGGTCAGAGAAACCAAAGCCGGGTCACAGAAACCAAAGTCGGGTCAGAGAAACCAAAGCCGGGTCACAGAAACCAAAGTCGGGTCAGAGAAACCAAAGCCGGGTCACAGAAACCAAAGTCGGGTCAGAGAAACCAAAGCCGGGTCACAGAAACCAAAGTCGGGTCAGAGAAACCAAAGCCGGGTCACAGAAACCAAAGTCGGGTCAGAGAAACCAAAGCCGGGTCACAGAAACCAAAGTCGGGTCAGAGAAACCAAAGCCGGGTCACAGAAACCAAAGTCGGGTCAGAGAAACCAAAGCCGGGTCACAGAAACCAAAGTCGGGTCAGAGAAACCAAAGCCGGGTCACAGAAACCAAAGTCGGGTCAGAGAAACCAAAGCCGGGTCACAGAAACCAAAGTCGGGTCAGAGAAACCAAAGCCGGGTCACAGAAACCAAAGTCGGGTCAGAGAAACCAAAGCCGGGTCACAGAAACCAAAGTCGGGTCAGAGAAACCAAAGCCGGGTCACAGAAACCAAAGTCGGGTCAGAGAAACCAAAGCCGGGTCACAGAAACCAAAGTCGGGTCAGAGAAACCAAAGCCGGGTCACAGAAACCAAAGTCGGGTCAGAGAAACCAAAGCCGGGTCACAGAAACCAAAGTCGGGTCAGAGAAACCAAAGCCGGGTCACAGAAACCAAAGCCGGGTCACGGAATCCAAAGCCGGATCACATAAACCAAAGCCGGGTCACAGAAACCAAAGCCAGGTCACAGAACCAACCCGGGTCACAGAAACCAAAGCCAGGTCACAGAAACCAAAGCGGGATCACAGAAACCAATCCAGGTCACAGAAACCAAAGTCGGGTCACAGAAACCAGAGCCGGATCACAGAATCCAAAGCCGGGTCACATAAACCAAAGCCGGGTCACAGAAACCAAAGCTGGGTCACACTAACCAAAGCCGGGTCACATAAACAAAAGCCCGGTCACAGAAACCAAAGGCGGGTCACAGAAACCAAAGTCGGGTCACAGAAACCAAAGTCGGGTTACAGATTCCAATGCCGGGTCAGAGAGACCAAAGCGAGATCACGGAAACCAATGCTGGGTCACAGAAACCAAAGCCGGGTCATAGAAACCAAAGTCGAGTCACAGAAAGCAAAGCCGGGTCAAAGAAACCAGAACCGGGTCACATAAATCAAAGCCGGGTCACAGAACCCAAAGCAAGGTCACAGAAACCAAAGCCATGCCACATAAACCAAAGTCGGGTCACAGAAACCAAAGCTGGGTCACATAAACCAAAGCAGGGTCACAGAAACCAAAGACGGGTCACAGAAACCAAAGCCGGGTCACATAAACCAAAGCCGGGTCACATAAACCATAGCCGGGTCACAGAAAGCCGGGTCACAGACGCCAAAGCCGGGTCACAGAAACCAAAGCTGGGTCATAGAAACCAAAGCCGGGTCACAGAAACCAAAGCCGGATCACGGAAACCAAAGTCGGGTCACAGAAACGAAAGCTGGGTCATAGAAACGAAAGGAGGGTCACAGAAACCAAAGCCGGGTCAAAGAAACCAAAGATGGGTAAACCAAAGCCGGTACATAGAAACCAAAGCTGGACCAAAGAAACCAAAGCTGGGCCACATAAACCAAAGCCGGGTCATCGAAACCAAAGCCGGGTCACACATTCAAAAGCCGGGTCACAGAAATCAAAGCCGATTCAAAGAAACCAGAGCCGGGTCACAGAAACCAAAGCCGGGTCACAGAAACCAAAGCCGGGTCACACAAACCAAAGCCGGGTTACAGAAACCACAGCCGGGTCACATAAATCAAAGCCTGATCACACAAACCAAAGCCGGGTCACAGAAACCACAGCCGGGTCACATAAATCAAAGCCGGATCACACAAACCAAAGCCGGGTCACATAAACCAAAGCGGGGTCACAGAAACCAACGCCGGGTCACATTAACCAAAGCCGGGTCACATAAACCAAAACCGGGTCATAGAAACCAAAGCTGGGTCACAGAAACAAAAGCCGGGTCACATAAACCAAAGCGGGGTCACAGAAACCAACGCCGGGTCACATTAACCAAAGCCGGGTCACATAAACCAAAACCGGGTCATAGAAACCAAAGCTGGGTCACAGAAACAAAAGCCGGGTCACATAAACCAAAGCGGGGTCACAGAAACCAACGCCGGGTCACATTAACCAAAGCCGGGTCACATAAACCAAAACCGGGTCATAGAAACCAAAGCTGGGTCACAGAAACAAAAGCCGGGTCACATAAACCAAAGCGGGGTCACAGAAACCAACGCCGGGTCACATTAACCAAAGCCGGGTCACATAAACCAAAACCGGGTCATAGAAACCAAAGCTGGGTCACAGAAACAAAAGCCGGGTCACATAAACCAAAGCGGGGTCACAGAAACCAACGCCGGGTCACATTAACCAAAGCCGGGTCACATAAACCAAAACCGGGTCATAGAAACCAAAGCTGGGTCACAGAAACAAAAGCCGGGTCACATAAACCAAAGCGGGGTCACAGAAACCAACGCCGGGTCACATTAACCAAAGCCGGGTCACATAAACCAAAACCGGGTCATAGAAACCAAAGCTGGGTCACAGAAACAAAAGCCGGGTCACATAAACCAAAGCGGGGTCACAGAAACCAACGCCGGGTCACATTAACCAAAGCCGGGTCACATAAACCAAAACCGGGTCATAGAAACCAAAGCTGGGTCACAGAAACAAAAGCCGGGTCACATAAACCAAAGCGGGGTCACAGAAACCAACGCCGGGTCACATTAACCAAAGCCGGGTCACATAAACCAAAACCGGGTCATAGAAACCAAAGCTGGGTCACAGAAACAAAAGCCGGGTCACATAAACCAAAGCGGGGTCACAGAAACCAACGCCGGGTCACATTAACCAAAGCCGGGTCACATAAACCAAAACCGGGTCATAGAAACCAAAGCTGGGTCACAGAAACAAAAGCCGGGTCACATAAACCAAAGCGGGGTCACAGAAACCAACGCCGGGTCACATTAACCAAAGCCGGGTCACATAAACCAAAACCGGGTCATAGAAACCAAAGCTGGGTCACAGAAACAAAAGCCGGGTCACATAAACCAAAGCGGGGTCACAGAAACCAACGCCGGGTCACATTAACCAAAGCCGGGTCACATAAACCAAAACCGGGTCATAGAAACCAAAGCTGGGTCACAGAAACAAAAGCCGGGTCACATAAACCAAAGCGGGGTCACAGAAACCAACGCCGGGTCACATTAACCAAAGCCGGGTCACATAAACCAAAACCGGGTCATAGAAACCAAAGCTGGGTCACAGAAACAAAAGCCGGGTCACATAAACCAAAGCGGGGTCACAGAAACCAACGCCGGGTCACATTAACCAAAGCCGGGTCACATAAACCAAAACCGGGTCATAGAAACCAAAGCTGGGTCACAGAAACAAAAGCCGGGTCACATAAACCAAAGCGGGGTCACAGAAACCAACGCCGGGTCACATTAACCAAAGCCGGGTCACATAAACCAAAACCGGGTCATAGAAACCAAAGCTGGGTCACAGAAACAAAAGCCGGGTCACATAAACCAAAGCGGGGTCACAGAAACCAACGCCGGGTCACATTAACCAAAGCCGGGTCACATAAACCAAAACCGGGTCATAGAAACCAAAGCTGGGTCACAGAAACAAAAGCCGGGTCACATAAACCAAAGCGGGGTCACAGAAACCAACGCCGGGTCACATTAACCAAAGCCGGGTCACATAAACCAAAACCGGGTCATAGAAACCAAAGCTGGGTCACAGAAACAAAAGCCGGGTCACATAAACCAAAGCGGGGTCACAGAAACCAACGCCGGGTCACATTAACCAAAGCCGGGTCACATAAACCAAAACCGGGTCATAGAAACCAAAGCTGGGTCACAGAAACAAAAGCCGGGTCACATAAACCAAAGCGGGGTCACAGAAACCAACGCCGGGTCACATTAACCAAAGCCGGGTCACATAAACCAAAACCGGGTCATAGAAACCAAAGCTGGGTCACAGAAACAAAAGCCGGGTCACATAAACCAAAGCGGGGTCACAGAAACCAACGCCGGGTCACATTAACCAAAGCCGGGTCACATAAACCAAAACCGGGTCATAGAAACCAAAGCTGGGTCACAGAAACAAAAGCCGGGTCACATAAACCAAAGCGGGGTCACAGAAACCAACGCCGGGTCACATTAACCAAAGCCGGGTCACATAAACCAAAACCGGGTCATAGAAACCAAAGCTGGGTCACAGAAACAAAAGCCGGGTCACATAAACCAAAGCGGGGTCACAGAAACCAACGCCGGGTCACATTAACCAAAGCCGGGTCACATAAACCAAAACCGGGTCATAGAAACCAAAGCTGGGTCACAGAAACAAAAGCCGGGTCACATAAACCAAAGCCGGGTCACAGAAATCAAAGCCTGGTCACAAAAACCAAAGCCGGGTCACAGAAACCGAAGGCGGTCAACAGACACCAACGCCGGGTCACAGAAACCAAAGCCGGGTCACAGAAACCAAAGCCGATTCAAAGAAACCAAAGCCGGGTCACATAAACCAAAGCCGGGCCACAAAAACCAAAGCCGGGTCACATAAACCAAAGCCGGGTCACAGAAACCAAAGCCGGGTCACAGAAATCAAAGCCTGGTCACAAAAACCAAAGCCGGGTAACAGAAACCAAAGCCGGGTCATAGAAACCAGAGCCAGGTCACGGAAACCAGCGCTGGGTCACAGAAACGAAAGCTCGGTCATAGAAACCAAACCCGGGTCACATAAACAAAAGCGGGGTCACAGAAAGCAAAGCTGGGTCACAGAAACCAAAGTCGGGTCACATAAACCAAAGCCGGGTCACAGAAACCAAATGCGGGTCACATAAACCAAAGCAGGGTCACAAAAACCAACGCCGGGTCACAAAAACCAAAGCCGGGTCACAGAAACCAAAGACGAGTCACAGAGACCAAAGCCGGGTCACAGAAACCAAAGCCGGGTCACTGAAACCAAAGCCGGGTCACAGAAACCAAAGCCGGGTCACTGAAACCAAAGCCGGGTCACAGAAACCAAAGCCGGGTCACTGAAACCAAAGCCGGGTCACAGAAACCAAAGCCGGGTCACAGAAACCAACGCCGGGTCACAAAAACCAAAGCCGGGTCACAGAAACCAAAGACGAGTCACAGAAACCAAAGCCGGGTCACAGAAACCAAAGCCGGGTCACACAAACCAAAGCCGGGTCACAGAAACCAAAGCCGGGTCACATAAACCAAAGCCGGGTCACACATTCAAAAGCTAGGTCACAGAAATCAAAGCCGATTCAAAGAAACCAAAGCCGGGTCACATAAACCAAAACCGGGTCACAGAACCAAAGCCGGGTCTTATAAACCAAAGCCAGGTCACAGAAACCAAAGCCGGGTCACGGAAATCAAAGCCTGGTCACAGAAACCAAAGCCGGGTCACATAAACCAAAGCCTGGACACATAAACCAAAGCCAGGTCTGGGAAACCAACGCCGGGTCACAGAAACCAAAACTGGGTCATACAAACCAAAGCCGGGTCACATAAACAAAAGCCGGGTCACAAAAACGAAAGCCGGTTCACAGAAACCAAAGCCGGGTCACAGAAACCAAAGCTAGGTCACAGAAACCAAAGCCGGGTCACAGAAACCAAAGCCGGGTCACAGAAACCAACGCCGGGTCACAAAAATCAAAGCCGAATCAAAGAAACCAAAGACGGGACACAGAAACCAAAGCCTAGTCACACAAACCATAGCCGGGTCACAGAAACCAAAGCCGGGTCACAGAAACCAAAGCCGGGTCACAGAAACCAAAACCGGGTCACACAAACCAGAGCCGGGACACAGAAACTAAAGACGGGTCACAGAAACCAAAGCCGGG
>SZWC01042175.1:0-10500 GCA_023375785.1 Penium margaritaceum
GAGGATTGTGTGAAGGCCAAACTGCCACGTCAAGTATTCCCTCCCGCCAGCAAGTGCGATATTGCCGACGAGCTCAAGTTGGTCCACACAGACATTTGTGGACCGCTTCCACCAGCGGCAATGAAAATACCAAGTGTAATCTTGGTGTAAGAGATTTCACAGAATCCTTGGCCGACTAGGCCAAAACCGCGGTGCTTGAGGGTCTCCAACCCTCAAGCCATCTCGTCTCACCGCCCATAGTCCCAAGTGATCCCGCTCTAGCCACGTGGCTCCTTTGACCGGTCGGTGTTGCACTGCCACGCCACACTCCCCACCACTAGGAGTGAGAGCCGCCTAGGCATCTCCAGTTATCCCATCGTGGGACTCGAGCCCTAGAGCTCTGATACCAATGTAACGGATTTGATGGAATCCTTGGTCGACTAGGCCAAAACTGCTATGCTTGAGGGTCTTCGACCCTCAAGCCATCTCGTCTCACAACCCACAGTCCCATGTGACCATGCTTGAGCCACGTGGCTCCTTCAACCGGTCGGCGTGGCACTGCCAAGCTACACATGGAAAGGGTTTGAAGGTTGTTTGCATTGACAAGGGAAGGGTTGAGTGTGGCAAAAAGAGGGTGGCTTCGCTTGATCGTAATCTTGCTAGGGAGCAATGATTGCATGTCATTATTTAGTCTTGGAAACAAATACATACAATGATTGGGCATACTTATGCATTAGGCATGTGGGGCGCTTGACTTCCGCGACTAGGTAAATTAGTGTCACATTTTGTGTCTATATGGTATCTAAGTATACATACTGATGGATTTTTCACGACCCGAACAAAGGCTAGATACACCTTGCTGTCGTGCTAGGACCTTGATGTGCCAAGCTTGACATGTACAAGAAAGTAAAAGGCAAAGCGCAGAAGCTATTTTGTTTTCCGGAGTTTGTGATTGTGTTAAGAAAATACGAAGTACATGTACAGTAGCTCTATGTACAGGTCTCACAACATCATATGAACACCGAAGCTCTGACTCTGGTCCTGGCCCAAACTGGGCACAACGTCTTGCCAAGCGTCCAACCGTGTAGCAAGAGTCTTGGTGTGTCTTGTATGATGACAGGCCTTCAGGAAGTCAGGGCGCCTCCTAGCCAAGCAGGCACTGTTGCCAGGCTCACAGGGTCGACGGAGGCGATCTTCAGCAAATGGCAGACTTGGAGAGTTGATGACGGTAGCAGTCACTGAGTTGCACTGGATTGCTGAGATAAGATGTGACAGCTACAAGCCCCTCCTTTTACACTGCTATGCTTGGGGGAGTCTAGTCCCTTCTGCTCCCTTGTAGGTAGTAGTCTCAACACCGGCACCACCTAGTGACGTAGTAAGGCGTCGTCCAACATTGGATGACGCATTGATGATGCAGCAATTCATTGACGAGGTCATGTACCGGCTCAGATGACCTCGGTGTTGCCTGTACAATGTCATGCACATGTCTCGTAGGGTTGCATCCTCCAACCTGCCTCGTCTGAAGCAGTTGTGGAGTTGTCCAACGTAGGTGAGAAAACTGAGGTGGTTACTCCTCTCTTGGACTTTCCAACCTAGTTATGTACACTCCCCACTTGTGAACAAAACACTTACGAGATTATTCCAGTAATCAACTGGCCTGTACGGTGAAAATTTAACAAGAGGAATATTCCCGAAAAGTCACAAAAAAATCTGCAACTTCTTGTATGAACCTTTGAATCAAGAATTGACTGCGCCAACCTGTAGCATAAACCAGCGCAGTTATCGCTTCACGCCAACACTCCCCCTGGATGATTGTGCTGGTGATGACAGGCACCTTGTCGATTTCACTCAGAGGTGAAGAATTCAATGATTTCTTTGGTCGGCATAAGAGCTGGTTTGATGAGAGGGATGTCCGCGTCTTCCTTGAAAGCTCGAGTCACATAAATGAAGTTCGGGTAGTTTATCGGGCGGAAGAAAATCTGTCTGACCTCAATCTCAACTTCCGGGTGCTTGTAGAACGTAGTTTGGGTCTGCTTGGGCTCTTGTCCGGGCTCCAACAGTGGCACAGTAAATTCCACGAGGTGTGGAGCATTCCCCGGTGCCAAAGTTGTCATTTCCCCAAGACTCATTGTGACTTCTGACTCCTCGATTTTCACTCCGTGCTGTGGAGTTCCTAATGCTGTCGGTAGTGTCTTGGGTTTTCCACCTCTAGTTGTCTTGTCAGGGGTCTCTGTATGACTCTTCTAAAAAATCACTCCCGTGGATGGAAATTCCAAGAAAATAGCTGTCATGCCTTGGAAGGGTTGAAGGCAAGCAGGCAGGATGGGACTTATGGCCAGAAAGTATTTTTTGACCTGCTTCATGCTTGGAGGAGTAGAAAAGGTTAGTATTGCTCCCCTGTTGTGCAGTGTGTCGTTTTGGAGAGCACAGTTGCCAGTTGGAGCCGGATTTGCTCTTTGCTGCAGTTCTTAGTCGTGTGGACCATTTTGCTCGCCGTTCGTCACTTAGTGGTGGAGCTTGAGTCACCAGCATCACACAGAATCACGAAAGACGACCTGAATGTATCTTGCTCTGTTCGGAGCAAGAGGTTCCGAGTCAGCTTTTGAGTAGCTCGCTTTCGCTCCTTTGATCATTCTGCTGCGGTGCCCTCGAGTTGACTGTCTGCACCGGTCGTGCTGACGAACTTCTTGCAGTCGGCGGTCGCGCTCACAATCTCTGGTGGCGACGGGCTCGACTCGGCGAGGTGAGTCACCGATTTCCTCGTGTCCCCTGCACCGGCTTGCTTGGCTGCGAAAGCATCTCACACATCTCGCGTCATCTTTGTCTTTCCCTCTTTGTGTTTTTTTTTCTCGTTCTTTCTGCCGGGTCAAGGGGAATGACCGCGCGACGTCCGGAACGGAACGCTGCGACCTCATGGTCGCTCCCTCCGATCGTGTGAGCGACCGAGTGGTCGCTCGCGGGAGGGAGCGACCGTGGGTCGCGACCTACCAGTCGCGTTCGAAAAACGCGACTTCGCGGTTGCATTGAATTTTTGTCGCTGCGATCGGCAACCACGTTCTGCTGACGTCGTTGCCTCCAGTGACGGTTTTGCGTGACCGCAGGGCGGTCAAATGGTTTTTGTAAAACAGCCTACGACAAAATCTGCTGTGACGAAATGCTTAACGTCACACTTCCATCTGCTGCTGCTGTTGCTGAATCTGAAGCTGCTGATGATGAATTTCTGATGTATCCAGCTGCTCCTTGGTTGACAAAGAGCTACGAGCCTGTGGTTTGAACACCGCCAAAGTTGATGAAACCGTCGGATCGAAAAGTTGAAATGTGGGTAATTCTCCAGATTCCTCACAAGCAAACTCGGAAATCTGAGACTTGTAGCCTCCTGTTGTGCTGCACTCTGGATTTTCATTGTTGCCGTGTAGTGGTGGGAATGCAGGAGACGACGTCCAGTTCAATTGTGGAGCTTGAGTGTTAGTGACAACATGCTACTTTTCCTCCCTCCCCCTGTCAGCTGTACATGGTACTCCGCATGCTCCATACACCATGAAGCACCTGAGCAGGTTGCCAGTGGATTTTTCCGTCATGGTGAGGGTACAAATCTTTGACTTCCGCATGCCGGAGAGCTCGGTGTGGTTTCGCCAGTACTGCGAGAGCGCGTTTGAGGTGAGTCTACACTGAATGGCGTACCAATTGAAGATGCTTTTTGGAACTGTCTTGGTTAGGAAGTCCGCTGCTTGCTCCAAACCAGGCACATGCACGAGTTGCATAGTGCCATCAGCGACTTTTGACCGGATCCCGTGGCCGCGTAGGTCGATATGTTTCGTGCGTCCTTGGAATTTGGTGGAGTTTTCGAGATTGATCGTGGACTTGTTGTCAATGTAGATTTCAGTGGGCTTCTCCTGCCCAAATCCGATGTCGTCAAGAAGGTTCCGTATACAGGTCATCTCTTGTACGGCTGATGTTACTACGATGTACTCAGCTTCGGCAGAACGGAGTGGGATGATGTTCTACCGCTTGCTTGACCATGAGACTGTAGCTCCTGATAGAAACCACACGAAGCCGGTAGTGCTCCGCCGGTCCTCCTCTGTGCCTCCAAAATCTGCATTTACAAAGCACTTGAGCTCCAGGTCCTTCGAAGTACCGAAGCGTAGTGTTGTGTCTTGTGTGGCGCTCATGTACATAAGGGCTCGATCGAGCTCCTTACAAGCCTGCATTGTGCAGGTCTCGTTTCCACGTGCAAGGTTCCCCACATCATACTATAAGTCCGGTCGAGTGCAACTTGCAGCATGCATGAGTGACCCCACCCTGCTGCGGTCGTTGGTCTCACTCATCCCCCTTTATCCCTGATGTATCAATAAGGGTGTTGGTACGCGTGGATCAGGCACATGAAAGCGTTCAGAGACCTTTGTGCAGTAGGTCTTTTGGCTCAGCTCCAAGATATGCAAGTCGTGATTGCACTTGATGTTCATGCTGAGGTAAAACTCGAAGGACAGCATGAGTGTTATGTTCACCTCTTTGGTCATTGTTGTAGCCGTTTCTTTGATGAACTGTACAGATGGGCCGATGATGAGGATGTCATCCACGTACACAAGAGCATAGCAGTCTGGACGAGCGTTAGGTGCAGGTCGGTGAAGAAAGAGATAATCATCGTAGGTCAATGGTTGGAAGTTGAGGTTCTCTGGAAGTGCTTGTAGCTTCCTGTACCAGAGAAGTGGACTCTGCTTCAAGCCGTACAGGCTCTTGACCAGTTTGCACACATTTCCACTACCATCGTTGTATCCCTCTAGCTGTTTCATGAACATAATAGTGTCCATCTCTCCGTGCAAGAAGGCGTTCTTCACGTCAAGTTGCTGCACAACGAAGTCCTCAACGGTTGTGATGGAAAACATGATGCGTGCCGTCGTGTTGTAGGTTTCAAAAAATTCCTTTCCTTCCACCCGTGTAAAGCCTTTTACAACAAGTCTGGTTTTGAACTCGTCAATGCTCCCGTCAGCCTTGGTCTTGATGTAAAAAACCCACTTCACCCCCACACACCGTGCATGTGGTGGTAGTTCAGTGAGTTCCCGCGTTCTCTACTCCATTAGACTATTGTACTCTGCATCAAGTGCTGCTTTCCACTTTGTTTCATGCTCACCACTTAGAGCTTCTTGTAATGTCTTTTGCTCTGGTGGGAGTTCCTCCAAAGGGCGTGAAACAAATGCAGCAAGGTGTGTCGTAGAAAATTCAGTAGGGACAACCTCATCCTCCTTGAACACTGAGCACGATGTTATGGCAAGGTTGTGCTCCTCCTTATCATCTCCCTGCATTTGCTCCATTTGCTATTGCAGGAGGCATGTGAAATGTCGATTGTCCACAGCGAGTAGAGGTTGAACCTTCCTTGGCGGTTGCAAACCATCTTGCACACCCACCGTCTTGGCTTCATCATGCCGTACATCACCCGACTCATCGTCCAGGGCGATGCATTCAAGGTGGTGAGTGCCGAAGGGCACACGCGCGTGCACCGCCTCACTATCTGCCTCATCCAGATTCGAAAGGGTGAGTGGATGTGTGGTTACTTCTCCTTCTGATTCTGCAAGGGACTCGACATAGGATTCATAGAAAGTTTGTAGAAGATCTTCGGCCGTTTTCTGTTTGGCCTCCCATGCTGTGCGTGTCAGATTCTCAAAAAATATTGCATCGCGGCTAATGATGGTGCGTTATGAGTTCATTTTGATGACCTCCCATGCTGTGTGTGGTACACGGTTGCGTACCCAAACAGCTTGCTTGAGCACATATGGCCACCTGCTGTTGTCAAGCTGTGCGCCAAGGAGCATTGACTTGAGCATCTCTTGCATCGTGCGATTTGCACGTTCAGCGACACCATTCTATTGCGGTGTGTATGGTAGTGAAAACTGCTGCACGTTGCCCATGTCTTCGAGACAAGAGATGAAGTCAGTGCTAGTAAACTCTCGAGCATTGTCAGAGCGTAGGACTTGTAGCTTCCTGTTGCTCTGTCTCTCTGCCATGGCCAGCCACTTGAAGAAGTGTGTTGATGCTTTGTCGCGTGTCTTGAGGGCGTAGCACCAAGTGAAGCGAGTTGCGTCATCAATAAAAAGCAGGAATTAGAATGACCTAAGTTCATTGCCGCTGGTGGAAGCGGTCCACAAATGTCTGTGTGGACCAACTTGAGCTCGTCGGCAATATCGCACTTGCTGGCGGGAGGGAATACTTGACGTGGCAGTTTGGCCTTCACACAATCCTCACGAGGATCTGCAGGTTCCTTCTTGTTGCAGTCCTTGATGTCGAGTCCATGAACTTGTTGTTGCTTCTTCATGGTCTTGACTTGTTGATTGCTGATGTGGCCGAGTCTCTTTCGCCATGCTGAGATATGTGCACCAGAAAATTGGTGTAGACTGGCTGCCGCAACGAGATCAACTTCAGCTGCTGTCGTAGGAGGGCTGAAGTCTAGCCCAATCATGCCGCATGGAAGGAGACGTCCTTCGGCAAACACTTCCTCTTCACTGTTTTGTAGGGTGATATTGTTGCCGTTGCTCACAATGTGAGCTCCCCTCTTCATCAGCTATGCGAGTGAAAGTAGGTTGACGGCAATTTCAGAGATTTAGAGAACAACTCCAAATTTTACTTGAGCTCCGTCGTAGCCAGTCACTACCACTGTGCCTTTTCCCAACATTGGGACCTACTTGTTGTTGGCAACTGTCACAAAGCCCTTTGTGTTAGGCTGGAGGTCCTGGAGACAAGACCTGTCAAATGTGATGTGTGATGTACACCCACTGTCGAGGTACCACACATACGGTGAGCAAATGAGGCCATTGCTCTGTGCATCCGAGAGTTGAAATACGGAAGCTAAGTAATCAAACTCTTTCTTGCCTCCGTTGTTGCCATTCTTCATTGACTCTTGAGAATCATTCTCCTTGTCACCATCCTTCTTCTCCTTCCCTTTGTCTCCAAGCCTTTTGCTTTGGTAGCTTTATTGCTTCTTTGCCAGCGCCTCATACGCAATCTGCTTTCTACAACCCATTTTCTTATGGCCAATCTTCTTGCAATAATGGCACTCTAAAGCAGGTTGTGATCCTATGCGTTGGCCACTTACGTTGCGAGAGTTGGCGTTTAGACTTGGTCGGGGATTGACCTGGGAAGATGCTGAGTTCATCATAGCCTGGCTCTTCCACGATGGATGAGCTGCGTTGACGTGGCTGTACTTCCTGAAGAAAATGGTGTGTTGGACAGAAGCCCGGAATTCTCCTTTGCAAGCTTGCGGTCGCGTTGCTCTGTTAGCAGCGTCTTGTGCACATGTACCTCTATCAACTCAGAGTCCATCTTGAACTTCATCACATGGCTCATATTCTCCCAGTCGTCAGTCAATCCACTGAGTAGGAAGGTTGCAAACACGGGTTCTGAGATGGGAGTATCCGTTACTGCAAGCTGATCACGTAGAGACTTCGCCTTGTTGATGTAGTCTTCTATGTTGTCGAAGCTAGTGAGGCTGATGTGCGATAGCTCAGTCAGGAGGTGAGACTTGAAGGTAGATTCACCGGACATGTAGGTCCGTAGGAGGTAGGACCATGCAAGTCGAGCAGGCTCAGCTGTTTCCTCAAACATCCCGATCGCCTGCTGGATGCGAGGACTCAGCTGGTTGTCCAACACCATGTATGCGGCACGGGTATAGAACTTGAATTCTGACATTGCTTGTGATGATGATCCCGCAAGTGGAGGCAGATAGTGCCCGTTGTAGAACTCCCACAGACAGTGAATCTGGGTGACCTGATTGAACTTATGCGCCCAGTGTGGGAAATTCTCACCGTCAAACTTCTCAACTTTGATCTTGTGCAGCTACAAAGATGCTGCTGCTGCAAATATTGTGTTCTCCAAATGCTGAAACGGGATACCTTCCACTGCCGGTTGTTGGGCATGCATGGGAAACTGTTGCATGGGTATGGCTACTTGTGGTTGGACTGGTGGTACTCCTATTGCGGCAACTGCTGCTACTGCTACTGCTGCTTGAGGTTGGGCCATATAAGCCTGTGGCATGAGCCTCGGCTGAGCCTGCTGGTTTGGTGCCATGGGTGGGACCCCAGGCATCCCTTGAGATTGTGCCATAAACTATTGTGGCACTCCTCCATTTTCAGGTGTTCCAGTCTGTACCTGTTGGGGATTAGCTGGTTGCAGGACTGGTGGAGGACTCGCTTGAGGCAGATGAGCAGATGATCCTTGTGATGACTATTTCCAACATAGGCTGTTGTTGTTGCAGTTGCTGTTGTTTTTGCATCATCTCTTATTGCATCTGCTGTTGCTGTTGTTCAGTCAAAGCCAGTTGCTGCTGAAGTTGAGCATTCTCTGCCACCAAGGCACCATGTGGCTGCTGCAACTGCTGCATGTGTGAATCTTGAGTAGCACGAGTGAGATGCTCTTGCTTTTGAAGAAGCTCTTACGTTGCAAGCTGCTGCCTCAATGCCTCCCTTTCTTGGTCCAAAGCTTGTCGCGCCAATGCTTCCTGCTGCGCCATTTGTTGTGCTTGCTCTGCGAAGTGTTGTGCCTCTGCTGCTTGGCGTTGTGCATGATCTGCAACATGGCGCCCTTGCTCATGACCCATGGGCAAACCATGTAGCACAGATTGATTGTTAAGGGGAGGTGTTTCTCCCCCTTGATCTTCAGGTTCCATGTTGCTCATGGACACCTCTTTGGTTGTGCAATGTGCAGGTTGATCTACAAGACAAATGCGACAACCCTGATGCTACCGCCCACTTGTACAGAGATGGTGGATGTCGTCTCCACCGGCTACAACAACTACTACGCTGCTACTGCTGCTGTTCTAGCTAGAAGCACGACCTTGCTCTGATACCATGATGGATTTTGCACGACCACAGCAAAGGCTAGATAGACCTTGGTGTCGTGCTAGGACCTTGATGTGCCAAACTTGACCTATGCAAAAAGTCAAAAGGCAAAGTGTGGAAGTTACTTTGTTCTTTTTGGAGTTTGTGATTGTCTTAAGAAAATACAAAGTATGTATACAACAGCTCTATGCACAAGTCTCATAGAAGCATATGAACACCAAAGCTTTGACTCTGGTCCTCGACCAAACTGGGCGCAACATCTTGCCAGGCGTCCAGCCGTGTAGCGAGAGTCTTGGCGTGTCTTGTAGGATGACAGGCCTTCAGGAAGTTAGGGCGCATCCTAGCCCAGTAGGCAGTGTTGCCAGGCTCACTGGGTCGACGGAGGTGATCTTCAACAAATGGCAGACTTGCAGAGTTGATGGCGGTAGCAGTCACTGAGTTGCACTGGATTGCTGAGATAAGATGTGAAAGCTATGAGCCCCTCCTTTTATACTGCTACGCTTGGGGAATTCTAGTCCCTTCTGCTCCCTTGTAGGTAGTAGTCTCAACACTGGCACCACCTGCTGACGTAGTAAAGCGTCATCAAGCATTGCATAATGCCTTGATGATGTAGTAATACATTGACGAGGTCGTGTACTAGCTCAGATGACCTCGGTGCTGCCTGTACAATGTCATGCGCATGCGTCGTAGGGTTGTATCCTCTAACCTGCCTCGTCTGAGGCAGTTGTTGAGTTGTCCAACGTAGGTGAGAAGACCGAGGTGGTCACTCCTCTCTTGGATTTTCGAGCACAGTTATGTACACTCCCCAGTCGTGAACACAACACTTGCGAGATTTGTCTAGTACTCAACTGGCCTGTACAGTGGAAAATTCATAAGAGGAATTTTCCTGACAAGTCACAGGGAAATCTGCAACTTTTTGTAAGAACCTCCGAATCAAGAATTGACTGCGCCAACCTGTAGCATAAATCCAGCGCAGTTATTGCTTCAGTCCAACACATGCCAGATTCAACCTTGGTTTGTATAACTTGTATATAAATTTTCTGATAAAATCATGGGGGAGATACCATGTACCCGCGGAATTCCCTATAAATATGATGTATCCAGAAACTGCTTGTTGACAATACCATATCTACCACCTTCACACTTTGAAGCAATTGTAACCACAGGTGAAAGAAAAATAACAAGGTATCCAAAGAAAAAGTTTGTGACGTTGCATAGAATAGAGTGTCAGAGTGTTAGCGTCATCAGTCTACTTGAACAATCAGAAAATATCTTTTGAGGTTTTTATGATTGTTTTAGGGAGGGGTTTGCGTGGGGTTTATGTTGGGGGTCTAGGATGCCCCATGCGTTGAAAGGGAGTCTTCTAGACCTCGTTGCCCTGGGGCACAACAGGTGCCTAGGACAAAAACAAAACCCGCAACTTCGAATATGAGTCAAGACTGGGGTTTGGAAGTAGTTTGCTTTCAAAACAGGAAGGTTTGCATGCCATGAAAAAAAACTGAAGATTTGAAATGGGCGTTTTTGCTCATTCACAATCCAGCGATGATCCTTTTCTCTCTTTTTTTTTTTATATGCGCAAACCCCCTAGTCTGATGCTGGATTTTATGTGTTGTACGGGCGTCGCCCATGCCAAACATAGAAACCCCTAAATTGTCATAGGGGGTTTGCGCATTGTAAAACAAAAGAAGAAACAAGT
>SZWC01042181.1:0-10498 GCA_023375785.1 Penium margaritaceum
CACATGCCAACTTTGTCAAGGCATTGCGCACATTAGCCACAACGAGCCACCAGCACACTACCTTGTTTATACCTGCAAGGTCATGCCCAGTATATCTGCACTGTGACTGGATACTCTGACCGTGGCTCACTCGTGTTAGGATTCATAGCCGTTTAAGGTACTTGGTAATCTTTGTGGTCATGGTCATTGGCACATGCCAACTTAGTCAAGGCATTGCGAACAATAGCCACACCGAGCCACCAGTATTGTACCTTGTTTGCACATGCAAGATCATGCTAGTATATATGCACTGTGATTGGACACTCTGACCGTGGCTGACTCGTGTTATGATTCATACCCGTTTAAGGTACTTGGTAAACTTTGTGGTCATGGTCAGTGGCACATCCCAACTTTGTCAAGGCATTGCGCACAATAGCCGTGCCAAGACAACGGTTTTTTATCCTGTTTATACCTGCAAGGTCATGCATATTAGATGCGCACTAAGATTGGATACTCTGACCGTGGCTGACTCGTGTTATGATTCATAGCCGTTTAAGGTACTTGGTAAGCTTTGTGGTCATGGTCAGTGGCACATGCCAACTTTGTCAAGACATTGAGCACAATAGCCATGCCAAGCCACCTGTATTCTACCTTGTTTATACCTGCAAGGTCATGTCTAGTAGATCTGAACTGTGATAGGACACTCTGATCGTGGCTGACTCGTGTTATGAATCATAAAAGCAAAAGTCACTTGGATACATTTGTAGTCATGGTCAGTGGAACATGCCAACTTTGTCAATGCATTGCGCATAATAGCCACACCGAGCCACCAGTGTTCTACCTTGTTTATACCTTTAAGGGCATGCATAGTACATTTGCACTGTGATTTGACACTCTGACCGTGGCTGACTCGTGTTATGATTCGTAGACGTTTCAGGTACTTGGTAAACTTTGTGGTCATGGTCAATGGCACATGCCAAGTTTGTCAAGGCATTGCGCACAATAGCCACACTGAGCCACCAGTGTTCTACCTTGTTCATACCTGTAAGTTCATGCTATCTGCACTGTGATTGGACACTCTGACCGTGACTGACTCGTGTTATGATTCATAGCCTTTTAATGTACTTGGTAAACATATTGGTTATGGTCAGTTGCACTTGCCAACATTGTCAAGGCATTGCGCACAATAGCCTTTCCAAGCCACCGGTTTCTTACCTTGTTCATACCTGCAAGGTCATGCATATTAGATGTGCGCTGTGATTGGGCACTCTGACCGTGGCTGACTCGTGTTACAATTTGTAGAAGTTAAAGTCACTTGGTAAACATTGTGGTCATGGTCAGTGGCACATGCCAACTTTGTCAAAGCATTGCGTACAATAGCCACACGGAGCCACCGGTATTCTACCTTGTTTGAACCTGCAATATCATGCCTAGTACGTCTGCACTGTGATTGGACACCCTGACCGTGGCTGACTCGGGTTATGATCAATGGAAGTGAAAGTCACTTGGATACATTTGTGGTCATGGTCAGTAGCACATGCCAACTTTGTCAAGGCAATGCGCAAAATAGCCACACCGAGCCACCAGTATTCTACCTTGTTTATACATGTAAGGCCACGTCCAGTTTATCTGCACAGTGATTGGACACTCTGACCGTGGCTGACTCTTGTCATGATTCGTAGCTGTTTAAGGTACTTGGTAAACTTTGTCGTCATTGTCAGTGGCACATGCCAACTTTGTCAAGGCATTGCCCACAATAGCCGTGCCAAGCCCAGGGTTTTTTACCCTGTATATACCTCCAAGGTCATCTACATTAGATGTGCACTGTGATTGGGTACTCTGACCGTGGCTGACTTGTGTTATGATTGGTAGAACTTAAAGTCACTTGGTAAACGTTGTGGTGATGGTCAGTTGCACATGCCAACTTTGTCAAGGCATTGCGCACAATAGCCACACCGAGACACCAGTATTTTACATTTTTTGAACCTGCAAGATCATGCCTAGTACATCTACACTGTGATTGGACACTCTGGCCATGGCTGACTTGTGTTATGATGAATAGAAGTAAAAGTCACTTGGATACATTTGTGGTCATGGTCAGTGGCACATGCCAACTTTGTCAAGGCATTGTGCACAATAGCAACACCGAGCCACCAGTGTGCTGCCTTGTTTACACCTGCAACGTCATGCCCATTATATCTACACTGTGACTGGACACTCTGACTGTGGCTGACTCGTGTTATGATTCATAGCCATTTAAGGTACTTGGTAAACTTTGTGGTCATGGTCAGTGGCACATGCCAACTTTGTCAAGGCATTGCGCAGAATAGCCGTGCCACGACACCGGTTTTTACCCTGTTTATACCTGCAAGGTCATGCATATTAGATGTGCACTGTGAATGGGCACTCTGATAGTGGCTGACTCATGTTACAGTTTGTAGAACTAAAAGTCACTTGGATACATTTGTGGTCATGGTCAGTGTCACATTCCAACTTTGTCAAGGCGTTGCGCACAATAGCCACACCGAACCACCAGTATTCTACCTTGCTTGCACCTGCAAGATCATGCCTATTATATCTGTAGTGTGATTGGACACTCTGACTGTGGCTAACTCGTGTTATGATCAATAGAAGTACAAGTCACTTGGATACATTTGTGGTCATGGTCAGTGGCACAAGCCAACTTTGTCAAGGCATTGCGCACAATAGCCAGACCGAGCCACCAGTATTCTACCTTGTGTATACCTACAAGGTCATGCCACGTATATCTGAACTCTGACTGGACACTCTGACGATAGCTAACTCGTGTTATGATTCATAGCCGTTTAAGGTACCTGGTACACTTTGTGGTCATGGTCAGTGGCACATGCCAACTTTGTCAAGGCATTGCACACAATAGCCACACAGATCCACTAGAATTATACCTTGTTTATACCTGCAAGGTCATGCCTAGTATATTTGCACTGTGATTGGACACTCTGACCATGGCTGATTCGTGTTATGATCAATAGAAGTAAAAGTCACTTAGATACATTTATGGTCATGGTCAGTGGCACATGCCATCTTTTTCAAGGCATTGCGCACAATAGCCACGCCGAGCCACCAGTATTCAACCTTGTTTATACCTGTGAGGTCATGCCCAGTATATCTGCACTTTGTTTGGACACTCTCATCGTGGCTGACTCGTGTTATGATTCATAGCCGTTTAAGGTACTTGGTAAACATGGTGGTCATGGTCAATGGCACATGCCAACTTTGTCAAGACATTGCGCACAATAGCTGTGCCAAGCCATTGGTTTTTTACCCTCTTTATACCGGCAAGGTCATGCATAATAGATGTGCACTGTGATTGGGCACTCTTACCGTGGCTGACTAATGTAACGATTCGTAGACGTTTCAGGTACGTGGTAAACTTTGTGGTCATGGTCAGTGGCACATGCCAACTTTGTGAAGAAATTGTGCACAATAGCCACACCGAGCCACCAATATTCTACCTTGTTTACACCTGTAAGGTCATGCCCAGTATATCTGCAATGTGATTGGACACTCTGACCGTGGCTGACTCGTGTTATGATTCATAGCCTTTTAATGTACTTGGTAAACTTATTGGTCATGGTGAGTGGCACTTGCCAACTTTGTCAATGCATTGCGCACAATAGCCTTTCCAAGCCACCGGTTTTTTACCTTGTTCATACCTGCAAGTTCATGCATATTAGATGTGCGCTGTGATTGGGCACTTTGACCGTGGCTGACTCGTGTTACGATTCGTAGAAGTTAAAGTCACTTGGTAAACTTTGTGGTCATGGTCAGTGGCACATGCCAAGTTTGTCAAAGCATTGCGCACAATAGCCACACCGAGCCACCGGTATTCTACCTTGTTTGAACCTGCAAGATCATGCCTAGTACATCTGCACTGTGATTGGACACCCTGACTGTGGCTGACTCGTGTTATGATCAATGGAAGTGAAAGTCACTTGGATACATCTGTGGTCATGGTCAGTGGCACATGCCAACTTTGTCAAGGCATTGCGCACAATAGCCACACCGAGCCACCCGTATTCTACCTTGTTTATACCTGTGTGGTCACGTCCAGTTTTTCTGCACTGTGATTTGACACTCTGACTGTGGCTGACTCGTGTTATGATTTGTACCTGTTTAAGGTACTTGGTAAAGTTTGTCGTCATGGTCAGTGGCACATGCCAAATTTGTCAAGGCATTGCGCACAATAGCCGTGCCAAGTCCACGGTTTTTTACCCTGTTTATACCTGCAAGGTCGTGTATATTAGATTTGCACTGTGATTGGGTACTCTGACCGTGGCTGACTTGTGTTATGATTGGTAGCTTTTAAAGTCACTTGGTAAACGTTGTGGTCATGGTCAGTTGCACATGCCAGCTTTGTCAAGGCATTGCTCACAATAGCCACACTGAGCCACCAGTATTTTACCTTGTTTGAACCTGCAAGATCATGCCTAGTACATCTACACTGTGATTGGACACTCTGGCCGTGGCAGACTTGTGTTATGATCAATAGAAGTAAAAGTCACTTGGATACATTTGTGGACATGGTCAGTGGTACATGCCAACTTTGTCAAGGCATTGTGCACAATAGCCACACCGTGCCACCAGTATTCTACCTTGTTTACACCTGCAACGTCATGCCATTATGTCTACACTGTGACTGGACACTCTGACTGTGGCTGACTCGTGTTATGATTCACAGCCGTTTAAGGTACTTGGTAAACTTTGTGGTCATGGTCAGTGGCACATGCCAACTTTGTCAAGGCATTGCGCAGAATAGCCGTGCCACGACACCGGTTTTTACCCTGATTATACCTGCAAGGTCATGCATATTAGATGTGCACTGTGATTGGACACTCGCACCGTGGCTGACTCGTATTACGAGTCGTAGAAGTTAAAGTCACTTGGTAAACTTTGTGGTCATGGTCATTGGCATATGCCAACTTTGTCAAGGCATTGCGCACAATAGCCACACCGAGCCTCCAGCATTCTACCTTGTTTGAACCTGCAAGATCATGCCTAGTACATCTGCACTGTGATTGGACACTCTGACCATGGCTGACTCGTGTTGTGATTCATAGCCGTTTAAGGTACTTGGTAAACTTTGTGGTCATGGTCAGTGGCACATCCCAACGTTGTCAAAGCATTGCGCACAACAGCCGTGCCAAGCCACCAGTGTTCTACCGTGTTTAAACCTGCAAGGTCATGCCCGGTACATCTGAACTGTGATTGGACACTCTGACCATGGCTGACTCGTGTTATGATTCATAAAAGTAAAAGTCACTTGGATACATTTGTGGTCATGGTCAGTGGCACATGCCAACTTTGTCAAGGCATTGCGCACAATAGACGTGCCAAGCCACTGGTGTTTTACCTTGTTTATACCTGCAAGGTCATGCATATAAGATGTGCACTGTGATTGGGTACTCTGACTTTGGCTGACTCCTGTTACGATTCTTAGAAGTTTAAGATACTTGGTAAACTTTGTGGTCATGGTCAGTGGCACATGCCAGCTTTGTCAAGGCATTGCGTACAATAGCTACTCCGAGCCACCAGTATTATAACCTGCTTGCAACTGCAAGATAATGCCTAGTATGTCTGCACTTTGATTGGACACTCTGAGCGTGGCTGACTCGTGCTATGATCAATAGAAGTAAAAGTCACTTGGATACATTTGTGGTCATGGTAAGTGGAACATGCCAACTTTGTCAAGGCACTGCGCACAATAGCCACACCAAACCACCAGTATTATACCTTGTTTGTACTTGAAAGGTCATGCTCAGTATTTCTGCACTGTGATTGGACACCCTCACCGTGGCTGACTTGTATTACGATCAATAGAAATAAAAATCACATGGATACGTTTGTGGTCATGGTCAGTGGCACATGCCAACTTTGTCAAGGCATTGTGTACAATAGCCACACCGAGCCACCAGTATTCTACCTTGTTTGCACCTGCAAGATCATGACTAGTACATTTTCACTGCAATTGGACACTCTGACCGTGGCAGACTCATGCTATGATCAATAGAAGTAAAAGTCACTTGGATACATTTGTGGTCCTGGTCAGTGGCACATGCCACCTTTGTCAAGGCATTGAGCACAATAGCCACACTGAGCCACCAGTATTCTACCTTGTTTATACCTGTAAGTTCATGCCGAGAATATCTGAAGTGTGATTGGACACTTTGACCGTGGCTGACTCGTGTTATGATTCATAGCCGTTTAAGGTACTTGGTAAACTTTGTGGTCATGGTCAGTGGCACATGCCAGGTTTGTCAAGGCATTGAGCACAATAGCCGTGCCAAGCCACCGGTTGTTTACCTTGTTTATACTTGCAAGGTCATGCATATTAGATGTGCCTTGTGATTGGGCACTCTGACCGTGGCTGACTTGTGTTTCGATTTGTATAAGTTAAAGTCACTTGGTAAACTCTTTGGTCATGGTCAGTGGCACATGCCAACTTTGTCAAGGCACTGCGCACAATAGCCACATCGAGCGACCAGTGTTCTACCTTGTTTATTCCTGCAAGGTCATGCCTAGTACACTTGAAATGTGATTGGACACTCGGACCATGGCTGACTCGTGTTACGATTCGTAGAAGTGAAAGTCACTTGGTAAACTTTGTGGTCATGGTCATTGGCATATGCCAACTTTGTCAAGGCATTGCGCACAATAGCCACACCGAGCCACCAGTATTCTACCTTGTTTGAACCTGCAAGTTCATGCCTAGTACATCTGCACTGTGATTGGGACACTTGGATCGTGGCTGTCTCGTGTTATGCTCAATAGAAGTAAAAGTCACTTGGATACATTTGTGGTCATGGTCAGTGGCACATGCCAACTTTTGTCAAGGGATTGCGCACAATAGCCACACAGAGCCACAAGTATTCGACCTTGTTTATGCGTGTAAGGTCATGCCAAGTATATCTGCACTGTGATTTGACACTCTGACCGTGGCTGACTCGTGTTATAATTCATATCTGTTTAAGGTACTTGGTAAACTTTGTGGTCATGGTCAGTGGCACATCCCAACTTTGTAAAGCATTGCGCACAATAGCCGTGCGAAGCCAACGGTTTTTTATCCTGTTTATACCCGCAAGGTCATGAATATTAGGTGCGCACTAAGATTGGATACTCTGACCGTGGCTGACTCGTGTTATGATTCATAGCCGTTTAAGGTACTTGGTAAACTTTGTGGTCATGGTCATTGGCACGTTCCAACTTTGTCAAGACATTGCGCACAATAGCCATGCCAAGCCACCTGTAGTCTACCTTGTTTATACCTGCAAGGTCATGCCTAGTACATCTGAACTGTGATTGGACACTCTGACTGTGGCTGACTCGTGTTATGATTCATAAAAGCAAAAGTCACTTGGATACATTTGTAGTCATGGTCAGTGGAACATGCCAACTTTGTCAAGGCATTGCGCATAATAGCCACACGGAGCCACCAGTATTCCACCTTGTTTATACCTGTAAGGTCATGCCTAGTACATCTGCACTGTGATTGGACACTCTGACCGTGGCTGACTCGTGTTATGATTCATAGCCGTTTAAGGTACTTGGTAAACTTTGTGGTCATGGTCAGTGGAACATGCCAACTTTGTCAAGGCATTGCGTACAATAGACGTGCCAAGCCACTGGTTTTTTACCTTGTTTATACCTGCAAAGTCATGCATACTAGATGTTCATTGTGATTGGGTACTCTGACTGTGACTGACTCGTGTTAGGATTCGTAGAAGTTTAAGGTACATGGTAAACTTTGTGTTCATGGTCAGTGGAACATGCCAGCTTTGTCAAGGCATTGCGCACAATAGCCTCACCGCGCCACCGGTATTCCAACCTACTTGCACCTGCAAGATAATGCCTAGTATATTGGCACTGTGATTGGACACTCTGATCGTGGCTGACTCGTGTTATGATCAATAGAAGTAAAAGTCACTTGGATACATTTGTGGTCATGGTTAGTGGCACATGCCAACTTTGTCAATGCATTGTGCACAATAGCCACACCAAGCCACCAGTATTCTACCTAGGTTATACCTGCAAGGTCATGTCCAGTATATCTACACTGTGACTGGACACACTGACCATGGCTGACTCGTGTTATGATTCATAGTCGTTTAAGGTGCTTGGTAATCTTCGTGGTCATGGTCAGTGGCACATGCCAACTTTGTCAAGGCATTGCGCACAATAGCCACACCCAGCCACCAGTTTTCTACCTTGTTTGCACCTGCAAGATCGTGCCTATTGCACCTTACTCGTGTTATGATCAATGGAAGTAAATGTCACTTGGATACATTTGTCATCATGGTCAGTGGCACATGCCAACTTTGTCAAGGCATTGCGCACAATAGCCACACCGAGCCACTAGAATTCTACCTTGTTTGTACCTGCAAGGTCATGCTCAGTATATCTGCACTGTGATTTGACACACTGACCGTGGCTGACTCGTGTTAAGATTTGTAGAAGTTAAAGTCTCTTGGTAAACTTTGTGGTCATGGTCAGTGGCACATGCCAACCTCGTCAAGGCATTGCGCACGATAGCCACACCGAGCCACCAGTATTCTACCTTTTTTGATCCTGCAAGATCATGCCTAGTACATTTACACTGCAATTGGATACTCTGAGTGTGGCTGACTCGTGTTATGATCAGTAGAAGTAAATGTCACTTGGATACATTTGTGGTCATGGTCAGTGGCAGATGCCAGTTCTTTCAAGGCATTGCGCACAATAGCCGTGCCAAGCCACCGGTTTTTACCTTGTATATACCTGCAAGGTCATTCATATTAGATGTGCCTTGTGATTGGGCACTCTGACCGTGGCTGACTCGTGTCACGATTCGTATAAGTTAAAGACACTTGGTAAACTTTGTGGTCATGGTCAATGGCATATGCCAAGTTTGTCAAGGCATTGCACACAATAGCCACACCGAGCCACCAGTGTTCTACCTTGTTTGTTCTTGCAAGGTCATGCCCACTATATCTGCACTGTGATTGGACACTCTGACCGTGGCTTACTCGTGTTATGATTCATAGCCGTTTAAGGTACTTGGTAAACATTGTGGTCATGGTTAGTGGCACATGCCAACTTTGTCAAGGCATTGCGCACAATAGTCGTGCCAAGCAACCAGTATTATACCTTTTTTATACCTGCAAGGTCATGCCTGGTACATTTGAACTGTGATTGGACACTCGGACCGTGACAGTCTCGTGTTACGATCCGTAGAAGTTAAAGTCACTTGGTAAACTTTGTGGTCATGGTCATTGGAATATGCCAACTTTGTCAATGCATTGCGCACAATAGCCATACCGAGCCACAAGTATTCTACCTTGTTTAAACCTGCAATGTCATGCCTAGTACATCTGTAATGGGATTGGACACTCTGACCGTGGCTGACTCGTGTTATGCTCAATAGAAGTAAAAGTCACTTGGATACATTTGTGGCCATGGTCAGTGGCACATACCCACTTTATCAAGGCATTGCGCACAATAGCCACACAGAGCCACCAGTATTCTACCTTGTTTATACCCGTAAGGTCATGCCCAGTATATCTGCACTGTGATTGGACTCTCTGACCGTGGCTAACTCGTGTTCTGATTCATAGCCGTTTAAGGTACTTGGTAAACTTTGTGGTCATGGTCAATGGCACATCCCAACTTTTTCAAGGCATTGCGCAAAATAGCCGTGCCAAGCCACCAGTTTTCTATCCTATTTATACCTGCAAGGTCATGCATATTAGATGTGCACTAAGATTGGGTACTCTGACCGTGGCTGACTCGTGTTATGATTAATAGCTGTTTAAGGTACTTGGTAAACTTTGTGGTCATGGTCAGTGGCACATGCCAACTTTGTCAAGGCATTGCGCACAATAGCCATCCCAAGCCACCTGTATTCTACATTGTTTATACCTGCAGAGGTCATGCCTAGTACATCTGCACTGTGATTGGACACTCTGACCATGGCTGACTCATGTTATGATTCGAAAAAGTAAAAGTCACTTGGATACATTTGTGGTCATGGTCAGTGGCACATGCAAACTTTGTCAAGGAATTGCGCACAAGAGCCACACCGAGCCACCATTATTCTACCTTGTAGATACATGTAAGGTCATGCCTAGTACATCTGCACTGTGATTGGACACTCTGACCGTGGCTGACTCGTGTTATGATTCATAGCCGTTCAAGGTACTTGGTGAACTTTGTGGTCATGGTCAGTGGAACATGCCAACTTTGTCAAGGCACTGCGCACATAAGAACGTGCCTAGCCACCAGTTTTTTACCTCGTTTATACCTGCAAAGTCATGAATATTAGATGTGCACTATGATTGGGTACTCTGACTGTGGCTGACTCGTGTTACGATTCGTAGGAGTTTAATGTACATGGTAAACTTTGTGGTCATGGTCAGTGGCACATGCCAGCTTTGTCAGGGCATTGCGCACAATAGCCACACGGAGCCACTAGTATTCTAACCTGCTTGCACCTGCAAGATCATGC